>JAJMEQ010000092.1:0-50752 GCA_030574255.1 Groenewaldozyma tartarivorans | reverse complement strand
GGAAGGAAAAAGTGAACGATGATCTGCGGCTGATAAGGTTTCTTACCCCAGAAAATTAATCCGTCTAAGTCGAATGGTACCTGATTGGTACGTACGCGTTCTTGTGCTGTTCCATAGTGACACGCGTGCGTACATGCATGGCCAAATGTCCAATGGACTTGTAAAGCAAAGCACTGGGTAGTGAAGGGTATCTAAAGGGTTAGTCATTACAAAAAGTCTATGAAGTAACTTAGATGGGTTGCAATTGTGATGGTATACTTCTAAGAAGGGTATAGATACCTTTGACAATGGGAAATCGATACTGGCAAATTAGCGTTTTCCCAAGCGCCATCCAAGGCAGCTTCAACAATATAGTAGCCATATGGATGGGGCATTTGCCTTGACATGATCAATGGATTCACACATAGTAAAGATGCTGAGTATTTGAGATTTTTCTGTATGATCATAATATCCTTGGTACGGAATGCTGTGGCAAAATTAATGGTTCAATGCATCATAAGTTAACGATCATGATTAAACCATTCGAAAAATTATTCAGGATGGCGAAAACAGATGATACCCACCAGAGAAACCATACACAGCTTTTAAAAATCATTTTTTCTTCTTCGCGCCTATTTCATATATAGTCAGGGTTTGTGGTTATATCTGGACAATTATACGTATACTAGGCATAGGGTGAAATTCTATTGCTGATACTATTACAATGTTACGAACTATATACTTTGATCTCAGTTGGTTTCAAATTGTCCACTAAGACTCCAGAATACACTTGCTTGAGGTCCTTTTTACCAGATCCATTAGCACCAAGTGAGTCGACTTTCTTGATTTCACTGATACCCAAAGTATTCAAATCAACTGTCAAAGTTTGAGTTGTTGATGCGCTGTTGATGGCCACAATTGTTCCAGTAGGCCAAGCAGCATAGTAAATTCCATTGAATTTTTCGTAAGCAATTCTTGGCCCACTCAAAATTGTTTTGGAGCTGAGCTCTTTCATTTGCTTAGCGTAATCTGACAGAGCGGATGATAGCTTAGGGTGGACATGAGGCGAATCAGTTACTGGCCAAGTGTAACCGTATACACCAGAAGATCCAGCGATGACACTTGCCCAGGCCATGCCCAATTCCTCTTGGTAAGTGGGATTCCTTGACCAATAACTAGATGCATCATAGAATGTTTGCTCTACGAACGACTTGACAGGGTAGTCTACGCCCAAATCGCCATAGATCGCATCATATCGATCAAAGATCGATTTGATGACATTGGTAGCATCACAATTGTCACATCCACAGCATCCCATAGTAGTATTGCATTGGAATCCGTTATATTCGGTGGGGATACCAACGGTGTATATATCTGTCATATAAATGTCAGTGTTTTCAATAAAGAAAGGTGAACTGTGCGCACAGTTGGTTACAAGCGTAACTGGGTGATAAGGATCAATACCCTTGAGATACTGGTAAGCCATCTGTGATTGGACGGGCTCCATTGATCCGATACCATAAGGTCCATCTGGTTCATTTCCAATATAGTAAGACAAGAAGTTTGGATGAGTCGAGTACTTGGTAACGTATTCATCAATTGCGCTGATATTGTTCGTAATGTCGGTAATATCGGTTTGAAAATATAGACCATACTTTTGGGCTAATGTTAAGGCCCATTCAGTTTGTGTATCGTTCAATGGCCCAGATGGCATGAATACGTTATATCCTTCCTTAGCATATTGTTTCAGAGACTCGTCAGCATCCTCATATGTCGTACTGAAAACTTGTCCACCCAGATAATACCCTACAGGAACAAATGGTTGATTGCTACCTACTGCTACAGCCTTCTTGTCAGAATGAAGTGTCACAACTGTACCATTATAGCTACTGGTATCAATCTTCAATACATCAGCATAGATTGTCTTTAGTGCAGTCAATGATGGAGTATTACCACTATAAGTAGTGTAAGAAAGATCCACAGGAACCTCAGTGATGCCAACTTCAATTGAAGATAGGTCAACAGGTACAGCAATGGCTTTACCGGCCTGTGAAGCTGGCACTTCAACTGCTTGGCCATTGAGCGATGGTACGGTTACGGTGATATTGTTTCCCGCACCAGCAATATCGAAGGTTGTGCTAGGAATGTATACAAGTAGGTTACCAGAAGTCTGAGTAGAGTAAGGAAGGACATCTTGAACTACTCGGATCTGGTGAAACTCCTTCCCCTTGGGTAAGTCATAGGCACTATCACGTATACCATATTCGTATCCCGCAAACTGAGGAAGAGTAGCGTTATAGGCTTTACCACACCAAAACTTAACGTCAGGACTGAATTCATAAGCACTGACACTTCCAAGGGCAGTCAGCCCTGTAACCAATTGATAAAGCCCTCTCATTTTTAATTGCCCAACGTTATCATTATCCCATGGCCAGTATTTATATATCTTCAATCCATGGCAAAGGTAGCATTGCAATTTCCCCAGTTATTTGATACGACACCAGCACCCACTTATCAGAAATGGCATACATGATACATTTGTCGGTTAATCTCGCCGAAAAAAGCGCAACTAGCATCAATATGCCAATGCGCGTTAACGCAGAAACTCACATCTCATATGCTACAACGATGGTACCTGGAAGGCCAGAAGAAGACCAAAAGTGGTATTATATGTAAACAGTGCAATCTGGTTTCAGGAACGCCTATCAGTTAGATTCTCTGCTCACATCAGAATGATTTTTCCCTCTCCCGATCCCATTCCCATTTAATCGCTTATTTGACCAATGCCGATGCCGCGCATCAGCCTAATGTAACCCTGCGAAGACCAAGCTCATCGGCACCCTATAGGTCTATCGCTGATGATGATAATAATCTCGCGATGATATCGATGACGATGCGATGCATCGATGCATCTGATCATGAGGGACATAACATCTCGGCTCGAACCTCGGAGTTCACAATTGCAACATTCATGACCATCTGCCAGAATAATGGGTTGGGATGCATCTGAATACGACCATCGATGGGATTGAGTAAATTTCTAGACATAGGCGCCTACAAAAACTTTATAAATTGAAACAGAAGCGGTTATTTTAGCGGAAATATACGTACGGGCATACCCTCGTCTAAAATCTCCAGATCCTATGCTAGAGCGAGCAGCTTTCACACATGCATGGGTGCTAAAAGATTATATATAAGCTGGGAAAACTAGACAAGTTTGAGTAATCTCAACGGTCGAACTGACGACCTGTTTTGTATTCACTTTATGGGATTAGATGCCGTTGCCCGTAGATATGCCGCCCTGGCGAATTGATGAAGCAGCTTGTGAATCGGGTAAATTGGATTCTACCGAGCGAATAAAGAAAAAAAAGTGCCAGGTTACCTTGTATGGTTCGAATGCTCGACCCGAACAATTATACAACCATATGCATTTTTATTGGATATAGAGTTGTAGGCCTCATTTATTAAGATTTACGCCAGTATCAGATGTCTAGCTCGACAGGGAGCTAAAAAGAGGGGAAGAGGTTCATAGCCAATGTGCTGTAAACGGTGCAGAAAGCTTGCTTCGGGTTGTTATATGCATTAATATTAGAGTTTATGAGTCATACTTTGGTGAATTGCCGGAATATGCAGCTTGCTGATTTGTTGCCTATATGCGGAGAAAATGCCAGATGCTTACATTCATCCCAAATTAAGCCTAGAAATGCTTAGGGATGTGCGGATTTTATACCGCTTTTGATCACCCAGTACTGTGTACGTTAGCATTTAACCATACCTAGCTGAGCAAAGCATTCTGGTGGTTAGGGTATTAGTATGGTTTCTCATTATTTTTATTAGTTGAACAATTTCTACAGACTGTTGAGATCCGTGTTACTGTAGGTGATGATAATTATGATATGATGACGATTTTATATATAACATTATTAAGGTCATCGATATCGGCCCGATGTGCGCGGAGTGCGATAGAATGTGGGGTTCCCCGCAGACAAATCGCTGATTCCAGCAATGCCAATGAATCTGGGTATAATACATAACATATACATGCATTATGTTGTATATGACCAACCATGATTACAAATTTGGTATGGTATAAATGTACATACAATTGAGAATACCCCCAATACATGTGACCTAATAACTCTACATATTTCCGAAATCCGTCATAAAGCCGAAAAAAATGTTGGAATATAAATCTTGGGCAGTCCCCAGTTCTCCAGTGGAGCATTTGAAATAAAGCAGCAGTGCAATAGAACTAAAATGTTATTACCCATCCTGTTTACGCTATTCTCTTTCTGTATCTGCCAGCAGATATTTGTAAGTGTTAGTAACCCCGAGGTTACTAATACTCCTGCGACACCTACATACACACTGAAAAGTTTTGCTTATACTCAGTCAACTACTATACGTTATGCCCAGTCAGTTTCACCTGCCACTACCACTGTTACTTATGGCCCATCTTATGATGAAGCAAAATCACTGTTAGGTAACATATCAACCAGAACATGGGGTAACTGGAACCCCCGGGGGACCAACAAGCCTACTGATACCAATGACCCTTATGGAGATGCTGCGTGGACTGGTCTCTGGCAATCTGCATCGTTGGCTAATTATACCTGGGGACTTTATTCTACAACTGTTGAGCCAACCCCTGTTCCCAGCAGTGAACTCGTTTTACCTCCCACTGATCCATTTGAAATTGAGTCTAATTTAACGTTCCCTGAAGGGTTTGTGTTTGGAGTAGCAGGCTCTGCAGCACAAATTGAAGGCGCTATAGCTGATGAAGGTAGATCTCCTTCAATTCTTGAAAAGCTTATATTAGATAGTCGTCCAAAGGATTATGTTACGAACGAAAACTATTACCTGTATAAACAGGATATAGCACGGTTAGCTGCCATTGGTGTTAAGTACTATTCATTTACCATCCCTTGGACAAGGATACTGCCCTTCACTTTACCAGGTACACCAGTTAACAAGCAGGGAATTGATCATTATAATGACGTTATCAATACTGTACTAGATCATGGAATGATACCAGTAGTTACTCTTACTCATTTTGATACTCCATTGTCACTCGTCGGAGATTTACCTGTTTCTGGTGATTATCCCCTAGCGGGACAATATGGAGGGTATGCAAATGAAAGTTTTGTTGATGCATTTGTCAATTATGGTAAAATTGTATTGACTCATTTTGCTGATAGAGTACCGATATGGATTGGTTTTAACGAACCATACTTATATGCTGGAAATGCTACAGGCGTGAAGAATGTTATTCTTGCTCAAGCTAAGTTGCATCATTTCTATCATGAAGAGTTAAAAGGTACTGGTAAGTTTGGACTAAAGCTTAATAACAATTTTGGTGTTCCTTTAGATCCTAAAAACGAATCTGATATAGAAGCAGTAACAAGATTTCAAAATTTCCAGTTGGGAGCATTTGGTAACCCAATTTACCTCGGACAGGACTACCCACAGGAGTGGATAGACACTTTTAAAGGTCTTGAGCCTAATTTTACGCTGACTACTGATGAGTTAGCCTACGTTGCAAACTCTTCAGACTTCTTTGGTATAGATCCCTATACGGTTACGGTAGTAACTGCACCGGAAGGTGGGGTAGAGGCGTGTGCTAGCAACACTTCGCATCCATTATGGCCGTTATGTGCTGAATCTATTGAATATGACCAACACGGATGGGCAATTGGTTATAGATCCCAATCATATGTGTACATTACTCCAACATATATCCGAACGTTTTTCAACTACTTATGGGATACTTTTAAGCACCCTATAATAATAGGTGAGATTGGATTCCCAGTATATGGTGAAGCTAGTAAAGCACTGGCTGATCAGTTATTTGATACACCCAGGTCAATTTATTACAGATCCTACTTTAAGGCTATGTTGGAAGCTATAAATTTGGACGGTGTTAATATTCTTGGTGCTTTTGCTTGGAGTTTCGCAGATAACTGGGAATTTGGCGATTATGCTCAGCAATTTGGATTACAAGTGGTTAACAGAACTACCCAAGAACGGTTTTATAAAAAGTCGTTCTTTGATCTTGTAGAATTTGTTCGTGACCATAGCTAGCACTTATTTCTTATTATATTATGTCCAATATTTATATAACACAAGGGGTTTTTTATGTATTGTAACAATAATGCGGGGTAGTAGATGTCTATCACGTGCACTCTCATCGGACTGACATCGGTAATCAAGGCGCCGATCGATTATATATACGCATTATAATTATCTATTTTTTCAATAATAAATGAATTGTTTTACATGCTATTTAATCTTTTAGAGAAAGCCCCTGAAGCAATTCAGAAGCCTTAACTATTGGAGGTGGATCTTTTGAGTTAGTCTCTTCTGTTGCCACCGAGCTTGATTCACCAACCAATGAAGTTGTATCGATATGATCGCCAGCACTTTCTAGTAAATCACCATCAAGATCCTCTTCTTCATCTATATCATCTCCATCCACAGCTTCTTCATCTGAATGGTCGACATCATGATCAACTTCGTCTTCTTCATCAACATCATCCCCAGCTTCTTCATCTGAATATTCGTCATCATGATCAACCTCGTCTTCTTCATCAATATCATCCTCATCATATTCAGATTCATCATCGTAGTCATCCTCATCATCATCCTCATAATCATCATCAGTTTCCTGCCCATCAGTTTTAACACTGTTAGGTGTGGTAGATCCAGGATTAGGCGACCCTACGTCTGGGATTATTGATCCATTCGATGAAAGAGCTAACTTGTTGGGATTAGCATTGTTGGCTATTCCAACATCAGCATCACCATCGTCGCTCAATTCAGGTAAGGGTTCACGCCAAAAGTTTACATCTGAATAAACCGTTCCTTCTGGAAGGAAATCACTTACTGGTGGGAAAAAATGATCCACTAAGTCGGCAATATGCACGTATGAACTTTTGTATCCTGCTAATTCCAAAAGTTCCAAATGTACTTCTGAGTTAGAATTTATGGTAAATATTTTCGACGAAGGTACTCCAACTGATCGATAAGACAAAGCATCAGTGATTCTATTTCCAAATCCAGCATAGAAGGGGGTCTCTTCACGGTCACCATACAGTGCTCTTATATCTCTAAGACACGCCATTTTGAAAACTTCTGGTTTGCGAATAATGACTTCTCGTCTTAATGCTGCCATGGTACGATCTGGTGATAATATGACTGGGCCATCGGGTAATCGATGACCATTCTGTTCAATACCTTTTAGATAATAGCGAGTGGAATCTGCTTGTCCCACTGATCTCGATGTAAGATACATTATATTGTACCCGTTGTTGTAAATATCTGTAAACATCATTGCAACTCCCATATGTGTCCAATCTCTACCTAGCATAGTAAGAACATGACCAAGAGCATCCGACTTTGTTATAGTTCCATCGATATCAGATATCACAATGGGAGCTTTTGAGTTCCAATAGAACATTCGCGCATTACAAACTGCTTTTCCCTCATTAACACTGAATGACACGTCATTAGCCCCAGGATGCAAATTCAGCGATTTTAACTGATCAGAAGTCAGCCTTAATGTTTTAACATAATGCACAGTATTACTAGCATCATCTGAATCAATGACAGATGAGCCAGAGGGTGATGGCGGGGCATCCAACAGATTTGATTGTTGTTGTTTGGTAAAATCATCATCTGATGCATATCCATCGGGATGAATCCGAGGAGCTCTTGGATCATCATCAACTACTGACATGATTCGAACTTTGCCCTCTTTATTAGCCTTAACCATTGATTCTAAATCAAAGTCAGTACCTAATTCTTGAGCAAGTATTTGCTTTATAATCTGTTCCGATTCTTGTAAATCTTCATCCCCAGATTTATATCCCGTCATATCGACAATGATATCACCATTATCATTAATTTTTGAGGGGATATTTATTTCGGTCAGTTTTTTAGTAAGCCTTTGGAATTTTTCAAGAGCATCATCCTTCGTAAGGAATGATATAGATCTTCTAGTACTATCACCTGGTGATGTTTCACGAACACTACGGGGATTTTTACCATCTTCATAGGATTCAACAGAATCAGTTAATACCGGTTCCGTAGATGCGTGTGCAAGGGAGAATTCTTCCTTAAATTCAGGACTGCCCTTATCCGCTGGTGACAGATCAAGGAACTCGGGTTCTTGCAATTCACCATTGCTACTCCCAGTAGAATGGCCAGAATTCGTAGAAATAGGTGACGCACTGGGCGATACGACCGGTGATGTCAGTAAAGCCTTAGGTACTTTACTATCCGTCTCGAACACAAAAAATGCTTCTCCTCCTTCACCAACCTTCATAGGAAGGTCTGTTTTCTTTCCATTAACCACAAAGTCAACCTATAACGTTAGTTCAACAAAAAGCCCCTTTCGACCATAACCAACCCGGGCAAAAAAAATAGAAAAACTTACCTTCTTCTGACTCGGCCTCAACAACGAGAATTTCCCAAACCTTACATGAAACGGCGAGCAGTTCAATGACCCTACATGTTAGACCTATTCCTAGCACATTCAGACTTCTTCCAGTACCTACCATCTTCCTGTTCAATAACTATGACATCGATTGCTCCGCTCAGTGTGGCAGGATTAATAGAATTCCAAGTCTTCGAAACAGAGCCCACTGCCCTGCTAACATACTGCATTTGTCACTGGCTCCGCAGCTTCCACAGCGATGAAGAAAACTTTGATATGCCACTAACGTCCGAAGCACCTGACTTCAACTACCCTGCAGATTCTTAAGCGCGTGAGTCCAATTCCCAGCCCAATTTACGTAATAAATAAAAGTGCACGAGCCACTATAAATGATCCAGCTTCAGAAAGCCCAGCCTTAGTAATCCAATGAGATTTTAAAGAGCGTAAAATAATTGGTTGCTAATATTTATGTCCCGGAAAGCCAGTTGTTAGTGTTTTGCTATGGATCAGATGATAAGCGCCAAATATACCACTGCAGTTGGTGCAGCTGGTGATGGCGACGCCGACAACGTTAAAATAGCTGCGGTTGATCAAACTGTTGATCTCAGCTTTATTTAATTTGGGTGTTGGTTTTTCAACGTTGGGGTAAAATTACGCGCTCAGTTTCTATAATTAATTAAGGGCCTTCTCAAAATTTCACCAAAGCCGCCGGGTTTCCGAGCAAATGCCACGAAATTTATAGCATTCTGGCAATACAATGGCACCAGCCACAGCATGCATAGTTTTACAACTCGGTACTAGAGGTTTCTACATTTACCATAAATAGACGCCAGGCGCCTCAAAAACGGTTTCCAGTTTTTCAAACGATTTCATGCGGATATATCTTGTTGTTCAACGTCCAGCCGCACTATCGATCTAATCGCGCTCGTTAATTATTAATATTTCTGGTCGATCAGCTCGAGCTTAATTCAGCCGGTTCCTAAGCTTAAGCCTAATTAGTTCTTTTAAAAAAATTTTTTTTTCAAGCACAATATTTTTTCTTTGACCTTACGAGTGATAACCCCACTGTTATTACTTCGTTGTGGAAACTCATATTTTGGAAAGATACCATTATAGTTCTTCAGGAAAAAGGCTTCTCAGTACTAAGTTAGCCTGTTAGGGCCTTGTTCAGTTTGTACAGCTGGAACAAGCAGATTTACTTTGATTGAAGCAAACCGGACTATGAAGCAAGTAGTTCGTCAACCAAACTTGTTTTTACCAATAGATTTCTGTTGCTATAGAGAGATTTCCTAGAGAGGGTCTCTTTATTTAGTTATAGTCCCAGCGTAATTCTTCAGAAGCGAGAGCTGTTCATTTGAAGGGAGATAATTTGGAAAACAAGGCAAACTGTTCTCTCTTCTGATCTTCTCTCCCGTTGTTTATTAATTTATTTATTCCTTCTTTTTTTTTTTTTTTTTGGCTACCATGTTGTCTGTCGGTAACAACTGTACGCCCTCTTTGCTGAGCAAAAGACCTTTTGGATCTGAAGATGACAGTTCAGATCTGCCTCCGCGGAAAAGAGTAGCTGCCCAAACTCGGTCAGTTCAATTTGAAGACGTTAGCAAAGATATTGTTGGATCAGTAACGGTTTCTGAAAGTGTTTACCGTGCGCATGTCAAGGAAGCACTGGATGAACTCGAACGTGGAAATACTGAACCCATCAATGTTCTCAGTGGGAAGCTTGCTTCATCAGATGAGATGTCTCCACATCAATTAGCATATATATTAACCGGACTATCGATGGAAATAAGTAGATTGGATTCTGTATCATGTACCCAGGTTATTTCTAATGTTCTACGGTTAAGTTGGAAAACTGGCCAGGGAAGTAGGGAATTTGAAAATGCATATGTTCAATTTTTAAGTGTTCTGATAAGTGGCATACCTAAATGGTGGATAGAAGTTGCAAACAAAATAGTATCCGAGTTTGTTAACGGTAATACGGATGCCCATCATGTGGTATTACAAAAGATATTTCGTTTGGTACCTACATCTATTGCGAATATACATTCAATTTTTACCAAGCATTTTCCTCATAAGTCGGATTCACTCAAGCATACCACTAATTATTTGCGGAATATATTAACCGTCACAAAGTACTGTAGTGATGTGGATTCATTTGTGTGGGCATTAATAATAGAAAAAGTCACTCAGTTAGACTTGGAAATTTACGAAGATGACGAAGATGACGATGAAGATGATGATGACGAGGAGATGCAAGAGGATGATAATGATGATGATGATGATGAGGAGGAGGAGGAGGAGGAGGAGGATGAACTGAATGATACGTTGAAAGATGAAGAATTATCCGAATACGAGGTTGATGAAGAGGAAGAAGTTAGTCTTAATCAACTTAGGAAGAAGCTGGATTCAATTATGTGCATTATTTTTGATGAATTAGATACAAGATTTACTGAAGAGAATCTTGTCTCAGGTAAAGCTGTTACATTATTTTCTAATTTAATTGACCTATTCAAAATATTTATACTGCCGTCACATAAAACAAGGTCGGTACAGTACATTTATTTTCATTTGTGTCATTCACATCAAGATTTACTTGATGCCTTTTTAACTGCATTGGTTGAAGTTGCATTGTCGGCTACAGAAAATCTTGACCGACGACAAAAGGCTATGCAATATATTTCTTCATTTGTAGCCAGAGCTAGAGGACTTACGAGACAACAGATTGTATTTGTGGTGTCAATCTTGGCAGATTGGCTTGACCGTTATCTGGTTGAGCGTGAAACCGAGGTTGCTATATCAATGGGCAATATGGGACGATTCAAAATGTTTTATTCTGTTTCGCAAACATTATTTTATATCTTCTGTTTCCGGCATGAATTATTACGAAAGGAATCCAATAGTAGCAGCGAGACAGCTAGTGAATGGGAATCTGATTTAGATAAGTTATTTCAACGATTAATTGTTTCAAGATTTAATCCACTAAAGTACTGCAAGAAAACTGTCATTGCAATGTTTGCCAGAATAGCCCAAGCCGAAAGCGCTGTTTATTGTTTTTCAATCATGGAACAAAACAGATTAGGTACATTTAAACTTGCCAGTAGCGAAAATTCAAAGGGTAAAGAACCAGTTACTCCTCGATTAGTACGAAGTTCCAGTTCAGTATCAGTGTCATCATATTTCACTGCCGGTGGTACTAATAACCCAACAGGTGCAAAGGCAACTGGAACAAGCGGAGGTTACCTTTGGAATCATGGTTCGCAAGAAGAATTTGTCATGTTGGATAGTTATTTCCCATTTGATCCATTACGATTACCAAGATCGGGTGATCGAGTCAGTGAAATGTATGTTGAATGGGTTAATAATGATTCAGATTCTGGTAGTGAAAATGAAGAGTCTGACTCAGATGAGGATGACAACGACAACCTCGAAGACGAAGATGACGAAGACGAAGAGATAGACTCAGATGGTGAATAATTTATAATAAATATTAATAAGAATTATTTTTTTTATAGCCATTTGTTATAGTATAAATGATGCTTTGATTTGTTCCATTCCGATTCTGACATTGATCCATGCAAATATCTAGCTAGTTCTAATTCTTCTTCGCTTGGTGGAGTACCATGCTCAATTCTCCACCTACGACGGAAATCTTCTGCATCCGCGTCATACTGCTTTAATTTTCGTTTGAATTCTTCTGCTGGTGCCATATTAGCCTCTTTATTATCTCTTGTTTGTTTCAAGTATGGCTCTTTGCTTTCTTCAGGCAATTCCCTCCACATTTGGCCAAGCATACGTCGAACTTCATTACGAGTTGCTTTAGCATTAGGGTTATTGGTGGCTTTCCGTTTCTCTTCATCACTTCTTTCACGACTTTTCTCCCAAAAGTCTTTTTGGAAAAGAAGAAACGGATTAGTCAAATCCAGTTCTGGCTTTAAAGGACGTTCACCTAGTTCTTTTACTAAATCATTTCTCATGCGCTCACTATCATTACCCATGCGAATATTTCTCAAATCGAGCAAACGCTGTTCTGCTGCTTGTCTTCTCGATACTTCATCATCATCGATATTTGGATTCTCTTCCTCAGTATCCTCCAGCCTTCTCTTGCCATTAATATTTACTCCATTAGATATGTTATTTCCTCCATTGGTGTTGCCACCGGCACTGGTAGATCGTTCACGAGGTGATGCAAAGTTGCTTGTACGACTTTCTTCCATCCGTACCCTTGCATGAGATCTGGGAACACCTAACGACGATGAAGACGAATGATGAGATGCAATATGATGATGCCGATGATGATGTAATTGATGATGGTGTTGATGAGGATGTGCATCATTATGGTTCAAAAGGTAGTCCTTAGTATCTGGTACTAAAGGATAAGGAATCTCAATTTCACCAATTAAACTAGTAATAACTTCATTAGCTGCTCTTAACCCAGACATGAACGATCCATGCATAGTTCCGGGGTATTTCCGGCAAGTTGCTTCGCCAGCGAAAAATAATGAGTCTCCAATAGGTTTAGCCAATAAGTCAAAATCAGCACCGGTTGCTTCTAATCCCATATATGAATATGATCCCCTTGCATAAGGATCAATTTGCCATCTACTGACAAAATATTCTTCAGGGTCCGTACTACCCTTTCCGGGAAACAGTACATCCAAGTGATCTTGGGCCGCTTTTAATATAACTTCATCAGTTTCATTAGCCATATTTTTTGCTGAGTCACCTGTAATTATGCCAACAAGGCATGGTTTACCTACCACCTCTGTAGAATTCCAAAACATGAAATATTCACCTCTGGTATCTGCAAAATCATGGTTATCTGAATTAGGATTAGGCCCATTCACTAAACAGAATATCCCCTTTGATTCATCCCAAAATGCAGTTTCATAAATTAAACATACCTTATTAACAACACCATACCCAACATGATTAATACTATCAATTTTCCATTGAGGCAAGTCTGGGATAAATTCAATAGCTCTATCTTTCAACACTCCAAGGGGAACAGTAATAACTGTTCGGTCAGCTTCAAGTCTATCACCATTTTCAAGATAAATATGTGCAAGGTTCTCATCGTACTCAATCACTTTAGCCGGCATCTTGAACCTCACATCAAGCTTTTCAGGGTAAGAATATAATCCATGGATAAGAGTAGACATACCTTTATCTAGCATAACATGCTTGCCGGCCATTTTGTAACTATCATCTTGATTCCAACTACCCAAACTGAGTTCATTATAATTAACTCCCGTACTATATTCCAAATTGGCAACTTGCCAATTTAACAATCGGAAATCTTCATCTGAGAAATCAATAAACTGGGCAATATTTGTCAAATATCCATGAATGGTTCTACCTAGGCTAGGATACATCTCACCAGGTGGTAGTGGATTAATTTTACACATGTAGGGTTTGGGTGTTACACCTTCTTTAAGAGTGAACCCTATAGATTTCAGATAATCTATTTCTTCTTTCATATCCCTCATGCTAGGATGATCCTCAGATATTTCTGTATCTTCTTCTTCGGGGACCTGTGGCGGGATCAGTTCTCCTGCTTCTTCAAGTTTAGCAATGACTGTATATTCGTCAGTATAACCAACGACTGGAGGATATTTCCCAGCTTCAATTAAATTGATATCTCCTGTTGATGTCATAACCTCGGGTAATTCATGCTTATATTTAGCAACTTTGTCAAGAACATGTGCAAATAATAAATCACTGCGTTTTTTTGATTCTTTACTAACCCTGTCACGCGTAACAGCATCAAGTAAGAACTCTGGGGGTTTCATTTCCGAGACCGGTAATCTTAGTTGTTTTTCAATAACTATTGATAATGGGTTCCCCTGTTGATATCCCATAACAACATGGCCGCCAAGATCAACTGCACATTTTCTATCAGTTTTCAAAGTTGCAGAATTTATTCTTCCACCAATTCTTCTTCTACCTTCTACAATAACGATTCTTGGCAAATCTTCGTAATCGTCAAATTTCCGACAATAGTGTCTAAATAGATATTCTAAATGCCTAGCACAACTTAGACCAGCCATTCCTGCTCCAACTATTGCAATTGTTAACCTAGGTTTCTTATTATCATTCTTGATCGATTTGTGCCGTAAGTGTCCTGAGTCATCTGGTACATCATAACACCCGAAATTGATGTATCCAAACCTGAAAAGCCATTCATAAGCAACTTCTGCCAGGGCAAAGTATCGCTCATCATTAGCACATCCAGCAGCATCCTCCATGGTAAGATACGTTTTGGGATTTAATACCCACAATCTCAAAATTCCATTTCTTATATTTAAATATGCAGTAACATGAGCATGTGAAATATGCGCCCGAAGTAAATTATACTCTTCAATATGTAGTCTGAATGGTGATAGCTGTGATACCTTTGCTGCTTCAATGCACTCATCAGCATACTTTTTTCGAGGTAAATTCTTAGGTATTGATGACTTGACCTTATAACGAAGTCTTCTTGCAAAAACGGGGTCTAACCGCGCCGATGCTTGCTGTAATGCAGAATGGGTGATTCCAGTTTCTCGCTTAACCGTAACGGAATCTCTTGATGAGGCGGAATACTCGTCCGATCCAGACATGTTACCAGGTGATGGTAAGAAACTGGCATCAGAATACCCTGCATTAAGAGGATCCACATGAGAACTTGCGGAGGATACCGGAGGACCTTCAAAATTTCTAAAATCAGTCCTACTCTGGTTACGACTTGCGTTATTAGAATTAAGATCATTCTGAATACGAGATACATGTGTATTCTGTATTGGGAAGCCGTAGTCCATACTGTTGTATGCATTTGGCTGCATTTGTTGATGTATTTGGGGCTGAGATTGGGCCTGCTGCGGGAAACCAGCAAAATTCCCATTTTGAATAGTATTTTGTAAACTAAGATTCATATCAAAATCGGTCTGCTCCTGAGAATGCGATATTCCATTGCCGGTATCCCCATAAACAGGATCCCACAAATTGTCTTGAGGGAGAAATCCGTTAATAGGAACAAATTGTAAGTTATTCGGCTGGCCTTCGTTCTGTATATGTTGTTGGTTCTGTTGCTCATGAGGTATACCTAACTGCTGCTGAATACTGTCAAGTTCGTTTCCTTCCCCCAGAATACCGTTATCATTGACAAATTGATTCGATGATGTACCTTGATCTAATAAATTTGAATCATTTTCAGTGATATCAGTTGGCCCATTTAAATTCAATACCTCATCAGCCTGCTGCACAAAGGGATTACGAGTACTCACATTATTACTCGTTGGGTCGGTATTTCCAAAGATGAAATCCTGCGAAGGTATTCGCACGATCCACTTTCGATTCATAGTCCTCAGGGTCCTAGCAAGTAATATATTAACACAGATCTATGATTCCACTCATTGATACAATTTAGCCGATAAGTAGTAAGTAGCAAGGATGTCCAGCAAAAAAAAGTGAAAAAAATGAAGGGTTTCAAAGGGGATGTTGCAGATAGATCAGACCCGTAAATCACCTTCTGTTCCCTACAAGATAAAGAGAGAACAAAACTCCGTGAACTAGATAATTAGCATTTCAGCTGCCGAAGTCAAATCCTAGAATTCATACTTACCAAATGACCACTTTTCTGGTTTTGCTGAGAGAAAAAAAAGAGTTGTAACCCACTGGGAAAAAGGGCGTGTAAAAAAGATAGCGCAGCCGATATCAGTTTGGGTGCTTCAAACACCGGGTTAACGATATCGATATCTCGTTTTTTTATGTGTGAGATGCGGCACGAAGTATACGGGAGTACAACGCTCATAAACTGGGCAGAGAAATCCAGCTGCCGAGAGTGTTATAACTTCCTTGCAACACTTCAATTCTGGTGTAAGTCAAAAGCGAATATATTCAGATTCCAGAATGCGAACACCGAGGTAGGCAAAGTTTTGTTTTGGTGCCGCCATAAAAGCAGGCCTGGTCGTAGCTGCTTCAGTGCTTAATTGCAATTATAAGCTTTTAGAGTTAACGTAACTCAGCCGGGTACTCAACTAATATGGCGTTATAATTATAACTTAAACCTGGTGGCCACAGATAACAACTTTTTTAAGCTTTGTTTGATTGATCGAAACACGAAATATTTCTATAACACACAAATTTTGAAGCCAAGCTCACAAGAAGGTACCAAAAGACTCTATCCATAAACACAGTTGGCGTTGGTAACTTTTTGCAGAATTAGCTGAAAGATGAAGTACACTGGGAAGTCATTTGGCTCTGTGCTATCGCTGCTAGTCTTGATGTCGATGCATATAGCCGATGCAGCAAACGTTGTTCCTGGTAATGCCTTTGTCATTCCGGATGGGAAGAGACTCCAGAAACGTGAAATAGGGCATGTGCCAGATAACAGTAACAGGGCAAGTAACAATGAGCCGCTGTTCCATATCCAGAATGACGGATCTGTTCTCTCTGAGGATTTTATCCAACCTCCGGGGAAATCCGAGGATTCCTTGTCATTTGAACCATCACTGCCAGACGGAGAGGCACCTCAAGGAGGACCCACACTTTTGCGTACAAAGCTAGCAGTGAACCGTGATGCGTCCATTTTTGCTTCATATGTTCGGGACTTTACGTTTATCGAGGATCGTCTGGATTCGACGTCTTCTGTTTCGCTGATTCTTGCGCCGACAGACGATGCAGTCAGTGCGCTCCCAACCAAGCCCTGGGAATTCCCCAATAGTGTGCCCAAGGGCGATGAAAGGGCTGCTGATAAGGCTATTCGAAGTAATGTTAAGTCGTTTATCTTGAGTCATTTCTATTTGGGTAGTATTGAAGATGGGGCTGGCACATTTAGCATTGAAAGTGCAAATGGTCTGAAAATTACCGTTGTGCGGGATGCCAACGACCAGCTAACTGTCAGTACAAGAACTAGCACGGGCAAGGAGATTAAAGCGAATGTTGTCTCCGTGACAGAGGCTGATAACGGAAAGATCTGGCTTCTTGATTCATGTCTTGTTCGTCCATGATTATTTTATAGTATATTCTACTATACTCGTATTTATATGGTTATTTATGTATTTCTCAGGTCTTTATGCAAGGTTTTTTATGTAGATTAATCTTAAAGGTCCTATAATTTCAAGGGTTTCTTTACTGTCTTGTAGCACAATAAATGCAGTCAATTTATTACTAGCAGTACGTATACGCGTACGCATACGGTACAAAGAATCCTCAATGATTGTGGGGTCAGATATCGACGATACATCGAGATCTCGCATGGCACGAGTACGTATACGTACAAGCCGGAGTACTGCGCGTACGTACGTATTCACGAATATTCGCCATTAATGCTAGCGCTAACAAACGCCTATAGGCGCCTAGTGCTAGCTATAGCTAACTAGCTACGTAGTAAGCCCTAGGTATTATATGTTATAATTATAGGGCCAGGTAATTAATTGGTACCGAATATACCAGTGCAGCGCTGTAGACCTGCCTATTTCCTGGTGCCAATCACTATGGCCAGTCCTATCCAATCTCTGGTGATACATCCATTAGCATTACTCAACTTATCAGACTACTATACTCGTGCTAGAACACGGGATTCTTTATGTAAGTGTTCTCTCAATCACTTTGCGCTCTAAGGCTAACGTTTCAGTTATTGGTGCACTGTTAGGGCAGAAGGTTGGAGACGCTGTTGTAATAGAGTATGCTTTTGAAATAAAAGTAAAAAATGGTGAAATTGACCTAGAGAGTCTTAATATCCGGTTAGATTTGTGTATGTTTGGGCGAGAACTAGATAAATCATCATTTCTGATCTAATTTTTAGTCCGAGTGGTTTATCAGCAGCAGCAGTTCCTTGGGTGGTTCCAAATTATACCAGACGGTAAAGAGCTTGTTCCTTCTAGAGAAGCACTCAAAGTCCATGAAACCATTCATGAGATTTTTGGGAATGTCACTATTTTATTACAAGTAGATGGGCAGTTTGAAGCAACTGAAAATTCATCGATACCATACAGGGCCTTTCAGATTTTCAATGCATATGAAGGCAATGGTACAACCCAATACACTGAGATTGAAACTATTCGGTTAGATGCAAATAAGGCCGAATGGATAGCCTCGAATGATATAGTCAATGATGCTGAAACTGATTCAGGAGCAGAGGCCAAAACTAGGCAAAAGGAAATCATAAGTTATATATCTCGGCTACTAAATGATGTCAGTATATATCAAAACAAAGTACAGGCATATAAGGCGTACATTGAACAAGTCAAGAAGGATGAGATGCCTCTAAATGTACAATTATTAACAGAAATAATCGAGCTCCTAGAGGCATCTGAACGGGCTAGCGCCGAACTGAAGCAAAGATCGTATATCGAGGACTCAGATAAAAGGGAGTTCTTCACTCTAACTGAAACTCTTACAGCTGTGCTTACAAGAGGTAATGCAGCTCTCTCCAGTGCGTAAGCTGTAGATGAACGTTCAGGTAGTCTTCAAGCACTCATATAAGCTACATATCTACCAACAGCCATTCATAAATGCTGATAGTATTTCCATAAGCAAATGATCATTCATAGCATAGCTGTACATGTTGATAGCTGTCGTCAACGTTGTTATAACCGGGCCTCCAGTCGACTTTGACACAGTCATTGACTATAGCTATAGCTATGTTAGTAGCTACGTTATGCGGCACCTTATTATACCCGATCAGATCAACCAGCTGTAACTCGCGCCTGTAGATCTAGACATGTACATGTATACGTACATATAATTTATAAATTAAAAACTCATTCGAGTTATTAACCACCGGGCAATATTGCATTATTGATATTAATTAGAGGGGCAGAATTCTACAGTCACTACATTTATGGAATTTACCCATCTGTTACCGCTTATCACTTCTGGGGTCTAGTACGATATCACGGGTGTGATTGGGGTATCAGAAATTGAGTTAGCATAAGCTGTGCTGGCCATGCACGAGAGTAGAATTGCAATTGAGGCGCGATAAGGACCACCCGAATTACTTGACATGGATTATTACTCTTCATTAGATCCTAATCTTCTGGATCCCAATGTACCTACGATATTCGAGTTACTCTCTACCAAGGAGCTGGACTCATTACTTTCGCCATCATTACGGTATTTAATTGTTTTTTATGCACAGCGGTATCCTGGCCGCTTATTACGGCTAGCTAACAAGTACGATGAGCTCTACCTCATTTTCATGGGAATAATCAATTACTACCATTTACGTAGATGGAACGCAAGTTTTACCGAGAAATTCTATGGTATCAAACGAGTACGTGCACTAAATATACTCGGTAACGGTACCAGGACTATATCACCGGAAACTTACGAACGGATACGAAGATTGACCAAGAAGCAGATCCTTGGTTCATTATTTATTTTAACAGTTGTACCATATTTAAAAGAAAAAGTACAAGCAAGATATGAAAAACTTACAGCAAGGCAGGCATTTGCAGAGACATCTACTGATGAAACAATTTCTGATAAATTAGTCTTGAAGATTTATCCTACATTTTTATTTGTTGAGAATATAATTTCGATGGGGTTCACTTTGTCATATCTGTTTTCGCATTCGAAATATTCCTGTTTGGCTGATTGGTATCTTGGTATGCAATATTCTAGAGTAACCGATTATGACTATGATAGGACGAACCAGCCCGTAATGTTACCTGAATCGATTGTTAAATATTATCATGAGATGTCAATTCCCAATAAAATTGTCAATATTGTTGCTTCAGGGTATGCATTTAGTATGATCAAGCAATGGTTACTTACAGGTATGAGTTATGCCCTCCCAGTATCTATGTTCACACTAAAGTTGCTTGAATGGTGGCATGCTAGCGATTTGGCAAAGAAAATGGCAAAAAAGGCTCGAGGAGGTGTAGATGAAAACCTGCCTCTTCCTTACAAACCAATAGTAACGATAAAAGATAGTGCAATATGTCCATTGTGCAATGAAGTTATGCAATCTCCTACTGCTATCGAAACAGGTGCAGTATTTTGTTACATGTGTATATTCAAGTACCTTGAGAATGGTGATGTCAAAACTGGTGGGAGATGCCCATTAACTGGACAAAAACTTTTATCATGTGAATATATAGATGGTAGTTGGTCAGTTGGCGGGTTACGACGATTAATGATTTAACCAATTTTTTGATTTATAAATTAGTCATTTATGATAATTATACATGCATTCTATGGTTCTATAACTTCTGCGCTTGCGCCAATTCTATTACTTACTTCCTCAACCACTTGATTCCAATTCGATGTCAAAATAAAATATATTTCAATGGCTGCAATCAATGACAATCCAAAAGTTAGCCCGGCCCATAGTCCATATAATTCCCATTTAAGCCAGAATCCAAGGGCTAAACTTAATGGAATTGCAATGATATAATAAAAAAATAAATTCACATATCCACCAATATATTGTCTACCTTGGCCACGTAAAATCCCTCCACAAACTGACCCTGTAGCATCAAATAATTGCATTACAGCGCAGACAGGAAGAACAAGGCCTACCAATGTAACTACTCCTTCATCATTACTGAAAAAATCTCCAACTTTGAATCTGAATGTAAATAATACCAGCCCGTTAAATACTGCAACGAAACAAGATACAAGTAATGCAACTGCAGAAGCAGTTTTGGCCGGTGATGCTAACTTAGCTCCAAGAAAGTTAGCTATTCGTGTTGAAGCAGCAATAGAAACTGCAAATGGAATTTGATAACTTAAAGATGAAATTGTACTCAACACTGATTGTGCTGCTAATGCTGTAGTTCCAAAATAACTTGATGCTAATGTAAGTATTTCAAATGCAAGAAATTCAGCTTCAACCATGATAACTCCAGGTATGGCTAGCCTAATCATTGTAGACCAACCATGAAAAATGTTCACTGATAACCCACCCCAACACTTCCGTCCATCAATAAATATCACATATAAAAACAATAAAATGGCCATTACCCAGTCAGAGATTACGACAGCTAATGGGGCTCCGAGGTATCCTATACCTATTTGTTCATTCCATACTAACTCGTAGTTCAATATAACATTCAATGGGGCTGTTATAAGTAAAACTATTGTACTTGCATGGAAAATACCCTGTGCTTGGACAAATCGTTTACCACATTCAAAAGCTGCATAACCTGGAATACCCAATAAAATGACCTTCAAATATTTCATGGCAAGAATCGTCAAGTCCTTGTCAGGAAGAATAAGTAACATTATAGGAAGACCAAAGAGCCAGAATAGCCCAATAGGAATAAAACATACTAGAATCATTACTAGACATTGCTGCATATAAGCTCCAACCAGCTTGAAATTCCTAGCACCATAAGCTTGCGCACACAGTGTGTCTAAACACGTAGCTAGGCCCTGCACGACTGCATAACCTGTAATACTAGCAGTCATGGATGCCAACGATACGGCTCCTAGTTCAGTCTTGCCCAAATGTCCCACAGAAACAATTGAAGCTACAGTTAAGGAATATTGAAGGAAAAATGTTACCGTCAACGGTGATGCAGTTTTGATTAATTCCTTCAATTCACGGCCCACAGTGGTACTTATCTTTCCCTCGGACACTGCGTCATTGAACAACCGTGTAGTTTCACTTAATTCGGCATTTATGCCCTGTGGGGTGGAGTCATAATTAGGTACGTGATAATCCCTGATATTATCTCTTAAAAGAGCTTCCTGTTCATGAGCAAGCTCACTAGCCTCTGCCGGCGTAAGATAAAGTCGCGAATCTTCGTGCTCGTTATCCACAACAGCAGAGGAAGAACTGGTCGAACCGTCAAGAGGAGCACTACCAGTAGGTGGTCCTAGAAAAGCATCTAGTAAACCCTGACGACCGACAGATCCACTGACTATTGATCCTCTGTGAGTAGTATTTGCAAACCCTTTGCTTCGAGGAACTTCTAAGCCAGCGCCTTCCAATAAAGGACTTGATTCAGGCATATTGCAAATAGAAGTGTAATGAAGGGAGTCCTCGAGAACTTGGTGGTGGTTATACAAATTTGACTAGACGCTATGACGATAAAGCGGGCCAATCTTTCGCTTACAATTTGTATGCAAAAATGTATACGTATGATTATAACGCGCGCGCTGTTATTGACTGATCTCGGTCGTAGATCTAGCACGCTTATTTTGTCACGGCTCGCACAATTCTGTTAAGGGAAGTCATACCCGAGGTACGGCTGATCCATACGTACGGTACACCTCTAACTTTGACGCCGGGTAGCTTGTACGTACGCGTTTTAGTGCTAACATAGCTATAAGATCTATAACTAGCTAGGTTGAGCTAGTTATATTTTATGTACATGTTTTAAAATTGGGATCCAGCTGAGATCTTGCAATGATCAGCCAGCTTCGACTTTTGGCTGAGAGAAGGTACGTTGAGCTCTGTAAAAAGGAGAGTTAAGGGAGATTTGTGAGAATGTCTTACGGAGGGTCCTCTGCTGATGCTAAGGCCGGTGTATCTATAGAGCCAGGGTTTGGTACATCTCAAGATGATGAGTTTCTATCGACTTTATCCAAGATGGCAGAAATGATGAAGAAAGTTAGTGGCAGAGTTAATGAAGCTGGGATATACTCGGTAGCTAGAAATAACAAATTTGAAGTGTTTGATGATACGATAGAAAATGGGAAACGGATAACTATCAGTGGGAGGATCGTTCTTATTGATATTGACTTGGTTAGTTCCTCGAAACAGAGAACTGCGGGCAGTGCCTCTACAGGAGGTCAACTAAAAGAAGTATCAAATCTCAAGATATCTTTGGCCTCGACTCTCGAGCCTACGGAAAAACAGTATTCAATAATTATGTCGTCTGCTGACACAATTGTTTTAAGATCATTAAAAGAAAGTACATTGGCATCTTTTGCTGATCTTTTGACTTATTTATCGTTACTGGACAGTTTATCGTCAGCTTCTGCCGACTGTTTTGGTATTTTAGATGAACTCTCTCATGCATTCTTCACTATTTATGAGCATCATAAGGATGACGGTGCTATTTTACCATATGGTATACCTTTACTAAACCCTGGGAATAAACTAGGTCTTCAAATACAATACTGGACTGAGAGACAGCAAGTATCCACATTGCCTGATCGTAAGCAATATGCTACATGGGTAAGTGTTCGACCAATCATTAAGAATGAATTTATAACCTCTTCGAAATATACCGTACGATATTCAAAGGAATGGGTTCTTGATCCAAATGGGCCTACTTGGAATGAACCTGAGCCGCTGGAAAATGCGAACTCTGAACTAGTACTTAAGCTTGATCCACCAATATATGTACCACTAAGTTATGCACATAAAGTAGATGCAACGATACAAAGTGGAAAGAACGAATTAGAAGACAGGCTGAATACGGCAACAGCAACTTATAAAAGAAATATCAAACGTCAAGCGAATGACATTCCAGTACATGAGCTGAGAATATGGTACGGTAACACTGCGCCTGACTCGTTTGTAACGATATCAGAGATTCCGTTAAGTCATCCAAAAGAAGTGGAAACGATCCTAAAGGATCTTAGAAAGTACGTAGTGTTGACAACCATGTTGGAAAGTTTGGTGGGCCCTCAATTTGCAGAGCCCACTAATATGCATACTGATAGAACCCAAGATGACCCGAATAGCGGAGGAAGCCGGGAGAGGGGGCATGATATAGATGAAAATATCTCCTTTGCAGATGCGATTGCTGAATTCGATACCATTCAGCAAGAGCAGCTGAATCCTTCTCATGTAAAATATGTTAGTGCAAGTCTACTGGATGAGTCATTTGCAGTCTTGTTAGAAGTTGATGGGAATGAACTGGTAGTTTCCCCGGGAAGTAATGGGGAAATCGAGTTGAGGTTACAACATCTGACTAATAATAGCCAAGGAGCTGATTACGAAGCAAGGCTAACAGCCATAATTAACAGAATACAGGATTTAGGTATTCTAGCTAGCATTTTCAATAATTAAATGATAATCTAGTAGCTATAACATTATTAACATACATAATACATTTGCACTGCAGTAGTACTATAGCTAGTACAGTCTAGCTAGGGTAGATGAGATCAGCCGCGTTAATAACCACCCGTTTATAACTTAACTTTAAATTTATGAATTTATGAAAAGAGATACAGCGCAGCGCTGCAGCGCTGCACATGCACATGTGTTTAACGTTAAACGTTAACTTCGAATTCGGAATTCCCAAATTAACATGAACCCTTGCTAATTAGAAAACGACAAAAGCTCATCAAGGGTAAAGTTCAGTATTACGGTATCAGAATGAGCTTTTCGAGGATGCTTGCCATGGCAAGTGGCAAGGATAGCGGCCATGCGCAATCGCTATCTTCATCCTCTACACTGGGATCACCGTCCCAACCGAAACCAGCACAAACTTCCAAATCCACGCCTCCAGCAGGAATAACTAGTTCCAGTACTCAGCTAAGTGAGAAGGATCGATTGGAGCAAGCTGAAAGAGTCAGACGACTGAAAGCTGCACGGTTGCAAGAACAAGCTAATAAACCTGTGGCTGTATCTAGAAAGCCTGCAGGTGTTGCTAAGCGAAATGGTGTACATAAATCACAGGTGTATAAATCTCAAATAGGGCAGAAAGTGGTGAATGAGCAGAGAGATAAATATATCCAGAGACAGCAAGCTCAGCCTAAAAAGAGGCTAAAATTCTCTGAGATCATGAAGCAGGCAAAAGAGATTGATCCCGAGAAACTGAAAATGACAGTAAAGATGGTACAAAAGAAGCAGGCGCCAAAAAGTCGGCGGAACGGCACTAGTACAAATGCAAGTGAATCTAATAGCCCAGAATCCGTTGCAGGCAAGAATAACGTACCTAATGATCCTGGCCCTATTAGCCGAAAGCCTCAGCCTGACGCTAGCGTCGTAGGTAAGCCTATGCCTAAACTATTAGAGAAATTGGAGAAGAAACGGGACTTGAAGGCAAATACTAGACCTAAACGGCCTTATGAAGATGAGTATGAGGAGGAAGACGATTTTGTTGTCAGTGACGAGGAGGTGGAAGACGTTGTGGATACTGGCTATGACAGGGATGAAATCTGGAGAATGTTTAATCGTGGGAAAAGTCGGAAAGATTATGATAGATACGATGATAGTGACGATGATAATATGGAAGCTACTGGCTCTCAGGTACTGGATGAGGAACGACGAAGTTCGTTACAAGCTAAATTAGAAGATTTACGTGAAGAAAGAGAGCTTGAACGAATAATGAAGGAAAAACAACGAAGGAAATCTCTCAAATCATGAGATTACATATATTTAACTAATTTAATTTGCATGCTTCAAAAAAAAAGAAAAAGAAAAAGAAAAAAAAAAAATCATTCAATCGTAGAGTTCTGACTCACTCATGGATTCCGCCATGAATGCACCATCGTCTTCTTCGATAACTTCGAAGCCCTTATCTACAGCGATCTTACTGTCCATATGCTCTTCACTACCTGAAGCTTCGGGACTATAAATATCCAAGTAATCACCGTGAATATCATCACCAGTATCGTCGGTTAATTCTACAATTTCTGCTTGAGGATGTCTAACGTTACTTTCTTCAACCACATCAGAGTTACTATCATCTTGCACATCTGTCTCTTGAACAATTTTGTTTTCTACCGGTCCATGCATACGATCAAGTCTTTCTTTGATACGTAAATGTATAATATACCTTCTCCATCGTTGAAGTGCTCTGGTTAACCGAGCTAATCTTTCTTCTTCCCTTTCTTCTTCTAGCAGACACTCATATACAGTCATTATAGCTTCTTCATATTCACTAGCGACCACAATGCCCCTAGTACGAGCTGTGGCCTGTCGGTTTTTGAAGTCAAACCCTACAACGGCTTCGGCATAGTCAACATCAATCAGTCGTGCGGCAATGCTTATCCCGTTATAAGGCAAGTGTACAGCGCCTTTTGGTACCATTGAAGGAGTGTAAATATCAATATTCCCGTAGGCATTTTTCGGAACAACTCCATCCTTAACAGGTGGGGGTGAATAAAGTTCGGTCTGCTCTTCTAAATATAGCTGCATTCCTGTATCATCCTCGTCATCGCTATCGAATGCTCTTCGCTTGCGTGCTTTCCGTTTGGTTACATGCTTAGCTGGTTGTTCACCGGGTTTGACTACTCTTCCCAATTTATACCAATTCCTAGCTGACTTTACCTTGCGTACATCTGTCCGAGGATATATAGGTATAGATGTTTTACCATTTCTGAGTCTTAAAGACCCACAGGGCACTTTCCTAATCAAAACTTCATCCTTGCGTAAATTCTGCTCTAAAGCCAGTGTTGGGTGGTTTTTAAAATCTTGTAGATTATTAGGCATTTCCTCGTTTTGCTCTCGTTTATCAAGGTCCAAAAGTTCGGCTCGGTCTCTATCAGTGTACTTAGATTCTGGCTTATCATAAGCTCTCATCACTTCTGCCCACCATTGTTTTCCACCGTCAATACTATCGATCCTTTTCTTGACAATTTTGGTATTGTAATGCGCAGCATACCTTCTAGTAACATCTCTTGCGTAGCCTAATCTATCAATGGCAATAACATACCGCATATTATTGAGCTGATCCGATAATGGTGGCTCTAGTTTGGATGTTCGTCTAACAATTTCGACAGTTTTGTTTAAAACAGGATCAACCGTTATCCAGTTACGACTGTGCTTATCCCAAGCTTCTACCCAGTATACAGGGTATACACTAGGCTTTAATTGCGGGCTATTATCATCCACAGGCTTATCAGAGGGCAAGTTTGATGTAAAGTCCAGAGGTTGTAAAGAACAAATTAGTCGTGCATCGATACCAACTGATCTAAGCATTGCTACAAACCCTTGTGCACATAAATCCTTTGACCCCCTCATTTTTAATAAATATCTTCTAAACTTTTCTAGATCCATCTTCTTGTCCATTGTTCGAGTAGGATCAAAAATTCGGTTCCAAGGTACGGTATAAACCCCACCATCAACAATCTTAAACCTCTCGTTCCACCCATTCATGGCATGGCGAAGCCCATCAAGAAACTTCCGAGTTTTCAACGTATCGGACAAATGTGACGGAGGGAAAAGTTCGTTATAAGTATTCTTGGAGATCAGATGACGATATATTTGAGATATCTCATTATCCATGCACCATTTGTTGCGTATGCTAGCATGTTGTAACAAGCATAATACATGGAGCTTATGTAGAAGTATTCTAAGCTCCTTCTCTTCTCTGGATAAACGAAATACTGGTGCTTTACTCTTTTTCTGTGTTTTCTTGCCAAACTCTATTGTAATGTCCTTTAATTCATCCGTAGCTTCCTTGTCACCCTGATCGTTTGCCTGAATATCTATATCTTCCCAGTTCCCTTCTTCCTCTGATTCAGACTCGTCCTCATCTTCATAAATGTCTTCCTCGCTCGGCGATTCCACCTCTGGGGTATCGCTGATAACTACTGGCTCTTGTGTCTTCTGTCTCTTTCTTCCAGATCCGCTCGATGACGATGCATGATTTGCCCTGTAATCTCTGAGAAGCTCTAGATACCCCACTGGTACTCCTCCAATGGTCCGAGAAGATTTGTCTCCTCTGGCACGCGAGCTAGCTCTCTTTCTGCTCATTCATGAATTCGAATTGGTAGATAGCGATACCGATAATAAGTGCCCGTGCGCATGCATGTAGCAATTGCAATATATACGATATATCGATATCGATATAGATATATCCGACTTCGCCACGCGCATAAAGGGTGACCGGACCGGTCCAAGCACTTACCCTTCAGTAGATCTGATCCTTAAACCTTCACCCCACAAAATGTACCATCCCATTCAAGAAAATTTCTGACTTATCACCGAAGAATGAGATTTTTGTTTTGGTGTATACTATTGAGAGCTGCTATCGCCACTAATAACTACGAAGATATAATACAAACGTTGAGTTCTCAAAAGCAATGGGATATTTTGGATACATACACGAAAGAATTACAACAGGCAAACCATGATTGCACCTATAAAGCTATAAAAGGTCTTCTTCCTAAGTGTGAGATATCAAGGGTAAGTCCTCAGGACCATGTTACCATTGCTATATTACTCTCGTTGTGTGAATTTGAAGCGGCGAATGTCGAGTATCCACAGATATGTTCACTACGACAAGACCACAGTTGTACTGCCATGCTGGTGACAGTACCTCAATGGTGGACAACATTCACCGAAAACTATCATTCTGTCGAGCATCTCTGCAGCGAGTATAATAATCAGTACTTTGCTGAGAATTTCGTGGCTATGCAAAAGAGAGCTAGTGAAGTGCAAGATTCAATGATTGAGCAACTCAATTCACTTCTGAATGGGCTCGAGTTGCGTCAGCAAAAGCTTATGAGACACCAAGATGAAGAATATGAGTCTATTTATCAATTTATTGACAAAATTAAGCAGGAGATAGTTCAGGTTAAGTTGGATGTTGAGTTTAATCAAAACCAAGTTTCACAAATGAAAACGTCCCAATTAGAGCTGCAAGAGATGCTAAAGGAAGGATATACAAGTGCAAGCAAGGAGGTTACCCGTGTTATTAGCTCCGTGTCAAGTATTGGCGATTCTGTGAATGATATTCTCAAAGAAATCACCTCCATGAATAACCAACTTATGCCGTCAATTGATTTACTGGATACCTCCTTGTACCAGTTACAGTTGGCACAGAACCAGAATATTATACTGCAAGAGTCATTCAGAGAAATGCTCGAATCTAGCCATTTGGAACTAAGTCAACTGAACATTAAGTTAAAAGGCTCGTCTAGCATTGCAGATGATCTCCTTGACCAGCAACTAGAACTAAGAGCTATAACTCGAGAAACTCTCTCAGTAGCAGATAGGTTATTGGGGGCTCTAGCACGCATATCAGCTGGTATCAGGCTTTCTGGGTATTGGGTTGGTCGCTTCGGAGTCTTTTTAGGATATATCTGCCCAATATGGTACGCCCTCCGGTATAAACGGTACATCCTATTGCCAATGATTATACTAGGAATTTTTCATGGCTCCAATTGGAGCTTGGTGCTGGTGCTGATGGATTTTGCTTACAATGTACTAAAGAGGAAGCCACCAATATCGAGCTTTGAAGTGTACTACTAACGAAGTCAGAGCTTTCTTCCTAGACCCATAGGAGCTTCGGGGTTAGAATTGGTTTCACAAATTAAATAACACAGCTGGTCATGACCATGCATGGTGCATTAATGCAATTGATATCGATAACGATATTTTTGAAAGCTGACTAATTTCTTACGTACAAAATTGGTGAGATCCAGATCAGATCGATTTTTCGATGCATGTAGTTTTTTAGCTACTAGTATTTTCGGTTGCGTTTGATTGGCCGAAGTATCGAGAAAAACACAAAAAAAGTTGTTCCACTTATTTTTACTTCACCAACAACTTCGAGGTTTGAGCAGCATTCCCCTTTTTTATCCATTTTCACGACAACCAGATATATTTATATTTTGCGCCCGAGAGAATAAAGTAAGTTATCCTGATATTACTCAAAGAAAAGAATAGCGAAATGAATTGGACGAATTTTTGAACAACAAGTGAAAGCTTGTCAGTTTTAGCATTCGACCATTTTTGAATCCATCTTTTGATTAATCATAAAAGTTATGATAAAACAGCTCCTAACACTTTCTAGGATGTTGAGCCGAAGTCTTAGATCCATTCAGGCTGGTAGATTGATTACTCCTAGATGTTCAATACTATCAGCTGGATATGCTACAAGAGCTATCTCCAATCCTACTCTTAAGGGATTGGAGACCCGTTGGGAAACTATGACTGCCGAAGAGAGAAGTGACATCGTATCACAATTGGCTGAACGACAAAAGGAAAGCTGGAAAAACTTGACTGATGCCGAAAAACGTGCATCATGGTACATTTCATATGGATCATGGGGTCCTAGAAAGGTTGTTCATCCACCAGGATCAGTTAAAAAGATCACATTGGGTGTTGCTGGAATTGTTATCAGTGCCGTTGCATTAATGGGAGTTATTAAGTTGTTCACTCCAGACTTGCCTCCTACTATGTCCAAGGAATGGCAGGAAGCTAGTAATGAAATCCTTAAAGAACGAGGCTCAAATCCTTTCAGTGGCTATAACCAAATTCAATCTCCTTCAAGAGGTTTACCGGAAGCTTCAGATGACGACGAGTAAACTGTCTATGATATTTGGGGTTGTAGCGATATAAAATATAACACTTTCATAGCGTTAAGATATAACACGTTATAATATTAACACCTTTAATACTTTTGGTGTCCTCGAGGGGCAATACCATTGTTACTTATATAAGCTCGAGCTATGCATATGTCTTGAATCCCCAAAATAAGGCCTACACTATGGTGGTTCTAAAATTTAAAGATAAGACCACCTCGTTACATTTACGTATACGTTGAAAACGACAAGTAATTAGAGTTGAGTAACAAAATCGTATGATTCTTGCAACTCTCTCAACTTTGTCCACCTCTTCCAAAGCTCAGAGCAGCACGCAATGCTCAAAAAACCTGAAATCTCCTTTTCGTAAAATCAGCACACCCGTTTAGTGACACATAGAATTGCTTGACCCACAGCTTCAGCCCAATTAGAAGTGGAAAATTTGTGTACTGTACGTAGATTCTCCTATAGGTGCACATTAGCATATCAATGCTTCTGCACGTGACAGTTGTAACCGATTTCTCGGTAACGCGTTATAACTCACTCTCAGTCTGTGCGGCTGACTGATTAGACAAATATAGCAAAGATCAGCATCACGCGGGATCAGCATTTTTACCCCACCATTTTGATTATGCCCCACCGCAGATATCTTTCCACTAAGTAGCCAACGCCGAGGTGCTACTAAAAGCCTTTTGGTAAGCCACTAAAAGGATAACTAGAGATTTGAGTCATTGAGTGTGCGGTGCCACAAGTGAGAATAAGTATTGGAAAGACATGATTCAAGTCTGACTTCTGGCTCTGCATTATTAAATAATCTAATTATATTATCCATAGGACTATAAAAATGATTTATTATTATTATAAGTATTAAAGCCATTGCTTATCGTGAGATAGTACTATATACTTCTGGCGTAGCCAATTATATGTTATTTGCAACACCCTGACGCCCTATCTACTTCACATGCAACCACACAAAACATAGAATGAGATCTATCCAGATGAACTGTTTCGCATATGCACTTGTAGGAATTCAAGGTTAGCATGACAGGCACATTTTTAAAACTTCCTCAAGTACGAGCTCTAACCAGTGGAGTATAATTGCTTACTGAATTTGATTTTACATTTCTTTGTTGGTGACGCTTTGGATTTGCAATTACAAGAATGAGGATTGATGGCTTTACTATCAATTACCCAAATTCCTGATCATTACATGAGAAATATTAATTAAGGATAGAATCAATTGGTTATATCAAATTACTTAAATACGAACTTGAGTCATCAATATAAAGATTTGCTAACTTTAGCAATCTCTTCGTCAGTGATGAATCTGTGGACCATTCCTACTATAAGTTCACGCATAACAGCAGTCTTCCAGATTGGATTACTTGAGTTCGCAACAACTTGTTGTGGTGTTGCGGAACCTCTTAAATTCACAGGAATAAGTGAGTGTCTCACTTCGACACAAAAGAGAGCGATTCTTCGTAAATGTTCTTTAGTCTCACCATCAAAATATCCAACAACATCAGGTAAAGAACTGGCTCTTAAGACTGGTGGCAAACTATTAAATAAATTTACTTTCTCAGCATTTGCAGTTGAAGGAACATTTCTAATTACGGTTGAGAAATGTAGAGAACCACTCCCATGAATTGACACCCATGAAAATATACTAATCAATCTACCCGGAGTAATAGCAGTTCTCCTATCTTGAGCAGACTTCAAGGAAGGTAAGATATTATATTTGGCCACAGCTTTTTCAATTCTATCCTTCATAGCAGGAGGAAGACTGGATAGCTTCTTTGCAGTAATATTTCCACGCACTTCGGTGAAAATTAGAATTGGCATCAACTCACTAGTAAGACCAGGCAGATCTTTTTTTTTAAATTTCTGAAAAAGATATCTAATAGTTGCATCTGCATCAAATCCTTGATATAAGACACCTGTTAAGAGATGCATATCTTTATCATCAATTACAAACCCAGTTTCACCGTATTTTTCAACCAATTAACGAATGAAATCGTCTATCTCGTTCTCTGAGTTCATTGTTTGAAGATGATTTCTGTGTCCTGGAAAAATTAATAGGAGCCAGCGTGTTGTAGATAACATAAAATTATTTAGAAGCCACAAATTTATATATATATATACATATATATAACATACCAGCAATGTAGGAACGGTCTCACAATGAGCAATTTCTTCGGCTTACAATAATAAGCTTGTGTATGTACTTCACAATTTAGAAGTTGCTTAAACTGCAGCTCGCAAACCCAATTTTAAGCATATTCGTCAAAAGAGTAGTTTTTAACAGTACTTGAGCTGCCTATTCTCACATTAAAAGTTTCACTGGGTAACTATCGGTTGGTGAGAAAAACAAAAAACAGCATTCACTTTTTGAAAAACACCTTGAGAAGGGCTACCACCTTGGATTGATAGGTTAGAAGAGAAAAGCTAACTTACTAGTTGTCTTGAAAAGGTACAAAAGTAGCCCTGAAAGCAGAATGCTCTATGCTATCCACCGCTCGATTTTTGCTAGTTGTTGTCACCTCAGCTAGGTTATCTCGAAAATTACTTCACATTAGATTTAAGAAAACTAATGGCAGTCTCCGGTCAATCTTTCTTTGAATCGCTTATTACAACGGACTTCAGCGGCACATGGTAGCGTTCTGAACTAGCATGGAATAGCATAAAATGTTCCAATTTATAAAACTGGCGGTACTAAAATAAATGTCATTTTTATCTATACTGAAAAACAGAGAAACAGACCTATATCTAGACCTATAGATCTAGATCAACCATAATGCATTAATATTAGCCAATGCATTGCAATTGAGTGAAACCCTAGCTATAGGCCTAGCTAGCTAGATAATATACTATGCATGCATTCTACATGTACGTACACGTGTATATATACATACAGTAACGTGCTATGGATCGAAAATTCCGAACTCTAAATCAGCCTGTAAGGTTAAAACCCTACTACCTCCCTTTTCACTCTTCATCTGAGCAAACTCTTCTGATTTCGGCGTTTTTTTTGCCTATTTATCTTCTCACTTAGTAGTACTCTTATATCTCCAGACTCCTTTACTTCTCAGTTCAGTGGCGAGACATTTAGGCGTGCTGCTTGCTTTCGGTGTCTGCGAAATTTTCTGTTTTCCAACGCCAAACTAAATTGGCCAATTTAGTTTGTTGTTACGATCGATCGGTACTATTAATATTTGCATTAGACACGATCATATATTATTATTTCCCAGCTGTTTTCTCCCTTCCAACTCTGTTCTTCCCTGCAAAATTGCCAGTTTGAAATTGTTCCCTGAGATCCTGTACTTGAAACTCCCTCAGCCATGGACTTCTCCAGGACTATGGGAGGGCAGTTGCCTCAGCAGCAGAGTCACCAGCCCAATAGCCAGCAACCTCAGCAGGGGCAACCCCAACAGCAGCAGCATATTGGCGGAAATAATCCCCAGTTCACAGCACAGCCGTGGCACCAGGAGATAACTGCTGAAGAAAGAAAACAGCTAATATTTATATTGTAAGTTGCTCATGTTCAGCTTTTTGAGTCGTGTCTCTTGGAGTTACTAACATTTTCTAGGGTCAGTGTGATCAAAAATCTAGGCCCCACCTATCCCCAAGAAAAGATTGTGAATCTTGCCAAACAGTATGAAAGTTTGATATTTAATAATTCACATTCAAGGGTAAGTACTTATAAGATATATTGACACTAATGGCCTGGCTAACAAAGTAGAACGACTATCTGACCCAGTGTCGTAATAAAATCAAGTCGATCCGTGAAGCTGTTCAGCAACAGCAGCAGCAAAAAAATATGGCATTGAATAATGACCCTATATCTATGAATGCCAATAATAACGCTAATAATAGTAATAATAACCAGGCAGGTGGAAGCAATAATAATAATAGTAGGATTATTCAATCCAACGCGTTTGATCTCGATGTGATGCCAAATCTGGCGAACAATCAGCAGCAGCAGCTTGGGCAGGGTATTCCACAGCAACCACCGCAACAGCAGCAGCAAAACCTTGACACGTTTACGAATTTTGGTGGAGCTCAAGTGCCATTGTTTGCAAATAATGATGGCTCAAATAATGCTAGTGGTAATCCTAATCAGTTCATTTCTGGGAATTTAGACCAACAAGGGTTTCATTTGCAGCCTCAGGGTAACATTCAGCAACAGCCGCAGAACCACGCGAACCCTAATCAGCAAAATCAGAATCAGACGAATCAAAGAGGTCAGACGATGAATGACTTTTCGTTGTTGCAGAACATGTCGAAAGATCAACAGATTCAGTTTCTGCAAATGCAGATGAACCAACAATACGCTCAGAAGAATCAGCAACAGCAGCAGCAGCAGCAGCAGCAGCAGCAGATCAGACAGCAGGTACCGGTTCAGCAGGACCAGCCTCAGTTCCAATCACATACCCCTGTTCCACAATCACAGCAGCCTCAAGCACAACAGCAGCCTCAGAATACTGGAACTCCTGTAAATGCTGCTACTCAGTCCAACGGTTCTGCAGGAGTGCAAAGGCAAATGCCAAAGATTGATATGAGAAACATTCCTATACCACCTGCTTTGCTGAGCAAAATACCTGGTTTACCTCCCGGGATTAATACTTGGGGCCAAATCTCTGAACTTCTCAAGAGTGAAGCTTTACCAAAATCAAGCATAGATACTGTTAAACAGATCCATCAATTGCATTTACAATGGTTGAATCATTTGAGACAGCAGCAGCTAAAACAGCAACAAATGGCACAAGGTCAAAACTCATCTCATCAACCCCAGCAACAGCATGCTCAACCAAGTCAACCTCAACAGCCACAACAAGTCCTACAGCAAAATTTGTCGAACGATATGCAACAAAGGCCGCTTAGCTCCAATGGCGGTAATCAAAATGTTCAATTACAGTCTCAGTTTTATAATAATGGAGTTAATCAACAGGGCAGATTACAGCCACAGGCACAGAGGAATAACAATGGTCAGGTTGATGCTGCGGTAAATATGCAGAATTTCAATATGGATTTCAATCAAATGTCAGCATCCCCCAATGGTATGTTTGTTCAAATGAATAAAGGACAGCAGCCCCAGCAAGCTCAAGCTAATATTCAGGGTCAGTGGGATCTCAATTTTAATAGCATTGAACAGCCTCAGTCACAACAACCTCCTCAGCAACAGCAGCAGCAGCCTCAACAGCAGAGGAGACAGCAGCCACAGCAGCAGCAACAACAGCAACAGCAGACACAGCAACAACAAAGGGCTGTAAATGCTAACATGACAGCGCAGAGTATTCCGCAGCAGTCACAGCAAAATATGGATGGTGCATCGTTGTTGATGAATAATGTGAATGCTGGTGTGAATAATTCAAATGCTAATCATACTGGTTTACAGCAGCGAGAAGTTGATAGGCAGCGCTTGCGACAGATTTGTGATGAAGCTCAGAAGGTCTCACTAAAGTTACAAAATGTGACCGATAGTTTGTCGGCTGAAGATAAACGTTATATACAAGAGAACATGCAAGGGATGCTACATATGTACCAAAGGATTGACCAGTTGATACCAATGTTTTATGTGCTCACTAAGAATGCAACAGCTACGAGACGACTGGTTCAGTTGAAGATCATGTATAAGGAACAGATGGAGGGTTTGCAAAGAGGAGTTTATCTTACTACTAGACAGATTCTTGATAAAACCAAGTTTGAAATTAACAGGTATTTTTTCTTCGTGCGTGATAATTTGCATCAAAGGAATCTACAGTCTGGTCAACCACAACAGCAGCAAGGTCAACAAGCACAGCAGACCCAACAGCCACAACAAGGTCAGCAAACTCAACCCAAGATGATGGTTCAGATGGGCCAAAATCAACCAGCCCAGTTACCCCGCCAGCCGCAACAACAGATGGTGAACAATATCAACATGATGCAACAGCAAATGGCAATACCACCACAGCAGCAGCAACAGCAGCAGCCTGCTGCTAATAATGGACTACCGCAGAATATGGCATTTGACAATACCTTGCAAAATATGAATGTCGGTGGAAACTTTGTTGATTTTGGTGCTAATGATGGACTCAATTTTGGTAACCAACCAATGAAGATTGCAATGAATGGGTTGCCTGTAGGAGCACAACCGCAGGTAAAGCAGCAACAGCAGCAGCCGCAAGCGCAGCCGCAGGCTAGAATGGTGCCAGCCAATATTCCTAATCCTACATTGATGCAGCAGCAGATGCCTATTCAACCCGGTATGCCAAATCAGCAGCGTGTACAACAACAGCCAGTTATCCCTCAGCAGGTCCCTACCCATGTTCCTACCCCTGCGCCTGCTCCTAAGAAAGAGACTGCTAAAAGCCGTAAAGCAAAGGCTCAGGCTCAAGCTCAGGCTCAAGCTCAGGCTCAAGCTCAAGTACAAGCTCAAGCACAAGCTCAAGCTCAGGCTCAAGCTCAGGCTCAGGCTCAGGCGCAGGCTCAGGCGCAGGCTCAGGCTCAGGCGCAGGCTCAAGCACAGGCTCAAGCACAAGCTCAGGCTCAAGCTCAGGCACAGAATACGCACGCGCAGGTGGTGCAGCCACAGTTAGAAGCATATAATGATGTGTCAAGGGCACCAGTTGGGGCTCAGGCACAGAGGCAACTCAATACACAAGGTACACCCACTTTTGCGGAGCTAGAATCATTCAATGGGCAGCCGCAACCTCAAAGACTTGCGTCAGGTCAACCGGCCCAGAACGTCGCTCAGCTTCAAGGGCTTAACAACAATTCTGCTGTTAATTCACCGGCAGGTATACCTGCTTATGGCAAACAAGGTCTTACTGCTGATCAACTGAAACTTCCTGCTGGCCGTAAGAGAAAGATTGGGTCGGCTGGTAATACTCCTGTTGCTATATCTCCTGAAGATGTGAAGAGTACTCCTAAGGCTTCGCCGTCTGTTAAGGGCCGCAACATTGGTGAACCTCCTAATAAAAAGGAAAAACTTGATGAAAGGGCTAAACAACAAAAGGCTTTAATGGAAAAGATGAAACGTAAGAAGGAGTTATCTGAGAAACATCCTATTGCATATTTCTTAACTACGTTTGCTGAAGCATTGGATATATCTGAAGATGATTTGAACCAGGCTATTAAGACAGTTGATAGTGGTTCTAGTGCTAATGTTGCATCTGTTGGATCTAGCTCAGCACCAGGTGGTGTTGCAAAGAGCAGAGGTTTGACACCTAATGCACTACTACAAACTCCATTGCCGTTTTCGGCTGCAAAGACGCCCAACCAGAAAACTGGATTATCAACTGTTATTGAAGAAGGCAAGAGTACAGTGACACCATCAGGTAATAACAACACTAATAGTACTGCTAATTCAACGGGTTGGACTGGTAATGTACAAGCTGTCGTTTTACGGGCTACTTTCCAAGCAATCGAAAGTATCAAGGCCTCTAATATTCAATTGTCATTTGATGATGATCAAGGGTTAACAGATGCTAGTACTATTAGTAGTAATAGTAGCAATGGTGGCTCACATGAAGACAAGGATAATGAAAGTGATAATAACAAAAATAGCTCTTCGGTTACGGTTGTACCTGCAGGCATTGATGGTACCGATGAATTGAAGTTTAGTGGATTGGATAATGCAGAGGGCGTTAATATTTGGGACTATGAGTCTGTCATGTCAACTTTGGGTAAAGATGATAATACATTAAAACGAGAATTTTGGACGTTTTCATGAATGCCATATTTTATTTTAATTCTTCTACGATTTTTTTATTTACTTTCTAATATTTTTTTTATTTAACGTGTGTATGTTAATGTGGATGATATTCTTTTACTATATATTAATAATTTATTTACTCTGTTGCTTGGTCATAGTTTTGGAGAGCTTCTAAAACTAATCTCCAAAGTACTCGCATATCCATCGTATCAAAAATATATGTACCATTTCTATTAGGTACAACTTTCAGCATACCTTCTTCAGCACCTGATTGAGATACTGAGATGATATATCTTCGATATGACAGTTTCATGTTAGGTATAGTATTATACCCATAAAAAGGCAAAAGTACCACTAAAGCTAATGGATCATGAACCGGTGGTCCATTTTCAAATCCAAACTTGTCACGGTACGTTTGACCAAAATAAATAAGTAACTCAGCAAACATTTTTCTAACTACTGAGCCTTCATTAGCATGGGGAGGATAAATAGCATCAATAACCTGTTGAGTAGCAATAGCTTGATGTGTGAAATTGATAGGAGATAACAAGATCTTTGGTCGAAGAATCTTATTACTAAATACTAACTCAGCGGCACGAGCATCACACCAGATATTGAACTCAGCATATGTCGTCCAGTTACCCATACCTATTCCTCCACCCATAATCGATAAATACTTTATATCACTAGCCACCTCGGGGTGCGTATCAATTAGTTTGGCAATATTAGTCAACGCTCCAGTAGCAACGACTGCTATCTCATTCTTGTAAAGTTGAATTGCCTCATACATAGCATCAATGGCACTTCCTTCGGGTCCCGCGGCTCCATAACCCGGTAACGGCAACAAATTCGTTCCGTCTAGTCCTGATTCCCCGTGAATACTCGGAGCTGTCGATAATGGACGAATCAATGGCTTGAAACTGCCAGGGTATACTTTTATATCCTTACGACGAAGCATGGTCAGTAACGCCAACGCATTATTGGTGGTCTTCGCCAAGGTGGAATTGCCATAAACAGTGGATACTCCAACCACTTTAAACTGCGGTAACCAAGTGGCTAATAGTAACTCAACAGCATCGTCATGGCCTGGATCACAATCAAGCCATACAGGAATGATTCTGGGTTGTTCCCCTGGAACAGGAGACAAAGTTGCCGGAGACATAGCTATGAACTACTCCCACGAAAATGATACAGCTCCCTCTGGACTACTTCCTCCTGCTCAATCTGTCGAAGGTCTGTTCAGTTGAACAGGTCTCGAAGACTATCTCAAAAGAGACTAGAGCACACGCGCTGGTGATTAGCAGAAACGAAAAAGTCCCCCTGGGTTCTCGTTAAATATTCTCTTAACAACGTTAACTTAACGTTAAGTGCTAGTAGTATACCCAGTGGATTCCCGTACGCTATTTTAATGACAGCACCGTACTGCCCAGTGCCCACCACTGGGACCACCAGCTGCAGGTAATTTATAAAGTTATGGTGATAACGTTATGCAAACATGCGCACTACCATATTTATAGTCATTTGTTTACAAGAAGTTAAGAACTAGTTTAAACCTTTTTACAAATTTATTGAAATATCTACTATCGCATCTGGGCTCCAGACCATAGACACATGTGTATGCCTTTGTTTACTTAATGCTAGATATATATGTTGTATCTTAAACCTTCTGTTATGTCATTATAAGTAGGAAGTGAAGATGACAGGGACTTAAATTTATCGAAGGAGGTACTTGGTGGTAATATTCACAAAGCATTATACGAGTCGCGCCCAGGGGACAAAGAAGAGAATACTGGAAATATACTACTAGCTAGAGTAGTACTAAGTAGTAGAGGGCTATTAGAGATTCGATTATTTGTTAGAGAATATTTTTTATGGTTAAGTATCCAAGAATCACTTACTTACTGAGGAGCTACTACTTCTCGTTTGCAAAGAGCAGTAGTCAACTCTAGACTAGTCAATTTTGCGGTCACGCAAAAGTTGTAACAGAGAAGTGGCTTCATAATTTTCTGTAAGGTCATTTGCTCTAGAGGTAAGAATTCCACATATCTCAGGGATATCAAGGAGAGATATCTTTGAGTCTTCCATTATCTTATCAACAATATCTGAAGACAGACGTCTCCATTAATTAGGGATAAGCTATCTATTTTCTTTTCTTTCTTTCTCTGCAACTTCTTTCCAGTATTCTACAGCCATTTTAACAACGTTGTTACTTTGCTAACCTAGGATGCTAATTGTGAACGTATTATATTAATATAGATATGTATATATGCATAAAGAAGGCGCCGGCAGCAAAACGAGCGAATTAGCGCTAAAATATAGCATTTGGATAACCCCAAATTTTGAAGTTTCACATAATGAAATTCCGTGGGGTGATCATGCAAATCGTTCTTATCAGCGATAAGGAATTATAGATGGATCCACACATGCACGTACTTGTGACAAATTTACGCGATAGCGCATTAAGCCTTCTTCATCAGCTTGGGACCAGTTAAACATATTCTTGCGAGTAGCATACACGTGGCAGAAATACCTATCGCTACGCCGGCACATATTTGAGCATATAAATAGCCGCCGTTATCACGTTTAAGCAAAGCACCAGCGATAGGTGTTCCTATAAGGATACCGAAACTTGACACGAATAGCCCCATACCGATTCTCGTTCCTAAGATGCTGTGGTCATAAGTCATTGATGCAATACATGCAGGAGGCATTGATACGAACCCACCGGAGAAATACCCATAAAAAATTGCAAATGCTATCATCATTGCCGGGGTTGTCACTTTTATCCATGCAAATGCCATTATCATACAAATAAATACACTAGGGATCATCATATTGAATGCTCCTAATTTATCTGCAGCAAAATTTGGTAGAGTTCTGCCTACTACACTAGCAGCATTCAAAATAGATACCACATAAGGTGCAAAGTCAGAACTGATGCCAACTACAAGGGAATAGCTTTGCACATAGAATATGGGGATATAAATGGCAAAAAATCCGAAAAATAATGCTCCGCAGTATAATAAGAATGGTGTATCCTTAAAGGAAGCCTTATCTATTAGAGGGCCTGATCTTCTTGGTGGTAACCTGTTTTTCATTAATAATGCAGGCCCTATCGTTGTGCTAAATAATATGAACCCCATTACCCTAACGGTCCAGGGAAACCCTATTTTAGGAGTGAGCTGTCTGAACACAATTGGATAGATAACCCCACCTAAAGAGGACCCACTTGTGGTTATACCAATTGCAAGTGCTCGCTTTGTACTAAAATATTGGGACACAATACCCACAGCACTTTGAAATAACAGGCGCCTAATCCTGAGCACACTCCCTGTGCCAAAAACACCTGATAAAACTCAGTGCTAATACTTGTCATCATAAGGCCAAAGGTTACCAATACTGTTCCAATAAGCATCATTTCTCGTTCGTATGAAGCATCAAATGCTCTGCCCGTGAAAATCGACGGAGAATTTATAAGAAAGCCTTGAATTGACCCGATCCAGGAAATCGTAGAGTCAGTACAAGAGGACAATAGGTGCTGTTTGTAATATGTTTGGAATGTACCAAATGCTACTATAATTCCCCATGAATTGAATAGCAGCAGTAAGCCTCCGACAGTGTAACTCCAAGCTTTGAAGCCACCATCTGGGGGAGGTCCCAGCGATTCTACCTTCAGTCTATGCAGTTGCTGGTGGTCTGTAGGTTCTGAAAGCTCATGAGAAATGCGCTTCTCGACGTCCTCGGCGGTATGCTCTTCATTGAGTGGAAATGCTCGAGGAGGTTCACTCACTTGCACCTGCTCATTATTGATCTCAGACATTGGTTTTGATACTCAAACATGTAACACCTCTGAACCTCGTATAATAATTACAAGAATAAGTATCGCTGTTTTACATATAAAGAGCAGCGACCGGGTATTGGTTTATTGCATTTTTATGAAGGGAGGGGATGAGGTCATTTCTTATATATTTATTAATATATATTGGCTGAAAAAATTCTATTATAAAGATCGTCGTCGGGAGGTACCGATTGAGTCACGATGCCGTGCTCGGACCAACTGAGCTCGGCAAAAGGACGGAGCTGGCATTTGTAACACTCAATATTGAGGAAATATTTAGTACTAACTTTTGTTTCAAAATAGTTAAGGATTACTAAGAACACATGTGAGCACTAGTATTGTAAGGCTCGAGCTGGGGGTTCGGAGATTCTTCGGGCCCTCAAGATCGTTTATATATTCTCATACTTTGTTGGTTCTTGGCCCATGGGGTAGGCCCCTGCACGCGCTAACTTTAACTTTAATATTAACTAAGCGCTAGAGCGCATTCTGTCATCGCGCGGATCTGGACTTTCCTTTTTGGTTTATGCGCTTGCCAATATTGATATCAAATTTGACGATCATTTTGTTATCGCGATCCTCGAATATACGGGGTCATTTCGGCCTTCCAATTGGAATTGAGTATTATTACTTGGCGGTATTATCTCTACGGACTATTAGGGCTCTTGGTGGTTATGGATCTCTTGAGAATGGGTAATCAATAAAATACAAAGGTTAGATTTTAGTAAAAATATTCCAGCCAGAAAGAAGAACTCGAGATACTAAAAGGCAGGTTACTGCTAGAGCTGTTCCTATACCTGCAAATATTTGAGCATAGAGATAGCTGCCATTATCTCTGCTCAGTAATGCTCCTGCTATAGGTGAGCCAATCAGTAATCCAAAACTGGCGCTGAAAAACGACATGCCGAATCGTGTGCCTAATATGCTATGATCATGAGTAATGGTAGCGATACAAGCAGGTGGTAGAGATACAAATGTCCCCGAAAAGAATCCATAGAAAATGGCAAACGGAATAATAAGTCCAGTAGAGGTAATCCGAATCCAACTGAATTGCATAATTAAGCACGCCGTAACACTTGGTAAAAGCATGTTATATGGACCAAGCTTATCTGCAAAAAAGTTTGGCAAGATTCTACCAGCGATACTTCCAGCATTTACCAATGAGACAAGATAAAAGGACAAGTTCTCATCAATCCCTATTTGAATTGCATAACTCTGGATATAGAAAATGGGGATGTATATGACCAGGAACCCAAAAAACAACGAGCCACAGAGGAATAAGAATGGGATATCCGTCAACGATGGCACATCTATTAAGGGACCAGAACGTCTTGGTGGTAATCTGTTATGCATAAATGTAACTGGCAATATTGAAGTACCCAGCACCATGAACCCCAAGACTCTGGCTGTCCAAGGGAACCCTATCTGGGGTATAAGTTTGTGTACCACAATAGGATAAATCACTCCACCCAGTGAAGACCCACTCGCTTGAATACCTAATGCGAAGGCTCTTTTGGTACTGAAATACTGGGAAACTATGCCTACTGCACACATAAATAGAAAGTTGCATCCGATACCTACGCATATCCCCTGGGCAAGAAATGCTTGATAAAATTCCTTGGCCAAACTGGTCATCATGAGTCCAAATGTGATGAGGAATAGTCCTACTCGCATCAGTAACCGTTCATATGATGCATCCAATGCACGGCCAGTCAATATTGAAAGACCTACAACTAAGAAGCCTTGTATAGATCCAATCCATGATATGGTGGAATTAGATACATCAGGGAATAGTGTCAACTTATAATATGTTTGGAATGCTCCAAACGAGTTAATGACCCCCCATGAATTAAAAAAAAGGAAATACCCTCCCAAGGTAAACAGCCAAGCTTGAGCTCCTCCATTGGGCGGCGGGCCTATTGGTTTTTCTAAATGTGGTGGTTCAGCAATATGTTGTTTGGATTGGACCTCGTCGTTAAGCCTGTGTTCTTCAGTTGGTGAAGTAATACCTGAACGTTCCTCGAAAGATGAGTTTTGCGTCATTATTATTCTTATCGATAACTACAAAAAACGAAATGAATGACGTTGAAATGAGAGGTCCATTGCAGCTATATGTGGATTCTTATATCCTCATAGCTCGAGGTCGTCGGAGGAGGCATCCGCCGACACACTGCAATTACACCTACCTTATAACTATTGTGTCATCACGTATAACGTGCGTAATTAGTAAGCGCGAGCTCGAGCTCGAGTAAGCCCTGCAGCACGCGCGTGTACAGCGACCGATCATTATCGGAGATTCGCTGCTCGTCCGATTATCATGATGGTGCACCATCAATTCAACAAATATTTCAGTTACTTTTTTCAATTTGTGGGGGTAGATCAATCGATGATCATTATAAATTTCTTAAGACAATTAAAACTTATTCATAATTAAATTAGATATAAAAATTACAGGACTAATTCTGGAATAGGAACTGCATGTCTTCAGGTGTCAATCTGTTCATTGCAGCATCATCTTTACCGATAGTTGCCTGAATCATTCTAGCCTTCTTTTCTTGTAATTCAATGATTCGTGCTTCAATACTATCTTCAACAATCAATCTAGTGATCTTAACAGGTCTATGTTGACCAATACGATGTACTCTATCTCCTGATTGCCATTCAACACTAGGATTCCACCAGGGATCAAGCAAAAACACTTGAGATGCTTCACAAAGATTAAGTGCTACACCACCAGCCTTCAATGATACCAAGAAAATTTCTACCGAGGGAGTGGTCATAAAATGCTGAATAATTCCATCTCGTTGCGTAGGTGACATATTACCTTGTAATTTGACGGTTTGGAATCCTGCACGACGTAATCTCCATTCAACTAAATCAAGCATACTAGTGAACTGGGAAAATACAATCGATTTGATGGTTTGGCGGTCACTTCTCAATCTGAATAACTCCTCCACAAGTGCTTCTATCTTTGTAGAGCTTCTCCAACCACCATACATGTTGATTCGATTGACAATACTACCATTGTTTTTTCCGCTAGAACTCTTCCCCAACGCATCAGGATCAGACATGTTAATAGCTGGGGCATTCAAATCTATAGACAATCCAATATGGCAAACAGGGCACTCAAGATCATTTTCATTACCAATAAACCCCTCACAATACTCCCTGATGCACATACGACAAAAAGTATGATGGCATTTAGATCGAATTGCATCTTCAGCTTCATCATCGCAGATGTTACAAACTAGTGCATTGAATCCGGGATCATCTGAGTCATGTTGTTTTCGTAATACTAAATCCGGATGATCAGCAATCTGTCTCATTCTGGTAATCAAAGTGAAAATATTGGCGTAATTGTTTAAAACAACACCTTGATTGACATACGTATTGAACTTCCTTGTGCTGTCAGAATAAATACTGGCATATAAATCTTTCTCTTCTTCGTTAAAATAATCTCGGCGAACAGTGACAATCCTCGGAGGTAACCCTAAATCATCAGCTCGTTCAAGCTTGGTTCGTCGTAACATTATATGTTGTACAAGTAGTCGTAATCGTTCCATTGAATCATCAATTTCAATCCCCAAATAACTATTCTGGATATGTTTCAACAATGAATGATTGAAGAAATTGCAATGTGACATACCTGCATGGCCACATTCATCACAAGTACGCCCATTAGAAAAATTCCATTGATGTGAGCTACACTCACATTTCTTACAGAAATATTGACAAAACGGTTCAATTTTAAGAAATCGTAACAAACTGTACATCTCACCAATACGGTTTTGCAACGGTGTACCAGATAAGCACAATCTATAATCAGCTGTTAAGTTGAAACATGCACGAGCAGTATTAGATTGCCTATCCTTGATATTATGAGCTTCATCCAATACGACCCGAGTATAATCCAATGAAAACAATGCAGATTTTTGCTTCTTCAGCTCACCATCTCGTCTATACCCGTACTGCTGGCGTCGATACTCGGATTCAACTACTGCATAAGAAGTGAGAACAACGTCATATTTTGCCAACTCAGAGGGTTTATTCGTACGGTTGTTACCATGGAATAAGACTGTTGATAGCTTGCCCCCCGTATGCTGAGCTATTTCATTCTGCCACTGAACAATAGCAACTGTAGGAGCAATAACAAGATTAGGTCTACCAGGTTGACGCTTACCAAGTTGTTCATCTGATAAAAATAATGCAACAGTCTGAATGGTTTTACCCATCCCCATCTCATCGGCTAGGATCCCACCTTTATAGTGGCTAGCTTCTTGTTTAGTAAGCCAATGAACACCTTCGCACTGGAATGGTAGTAATTCCAAAGTTAACCCATCTGGTTGTGGGATTGGTTCAGGCTTAATTGGTTCCCTATTAGCCAAATCCTCAAATACAGTTTCTAGATGGGGATGGTTGGCATACAACGCCTTGTTGGCTTGTTCAACGGCTCGCTGAAATCTCTGGATAGGCGTCAAGCTCTGTCTAGGTGGTCTTGCCGGTCTGCGAGGAGCAGGAACCGCGACTAATTCTTCTTCCTGCTCATCATTGTTATCCACCTCTATGGCTTCATGCTCAATTACCTTCTCTTCGACAACGTCACTATCACTGCCAGAGTCTTGGTACTCCTCATCGTCGCTATCGTCGTCTTCATCTTCCTCCTCCTCCTCCTCCTCCTCCTCCTCCTCCTCCTCTTCCTCTTGATCTTCAGCGTACGAGGATGACGCCCTAACCCTAGAAGACCTAACTGGTCTAGACGCCGAAGAATTTCTAACAGTCGACTTGTTACTGACCGTAGCCATTTCCTCACTTGAACTTCTTGAAGTCGGCCCGGTCTCAGCAGAGTTCGCCATAGCCGGTGAAACGTCTTCACTGGCGGTAGATCTCCTTGAAGACATTCGTCTAAGTGGTGGCGTTGTATCTCTAAAAAATCCTCCTTCTTCGATCTCTTCATCTAGCGCCTGATTAGCAACATCCAGTATTGATCCATATATATATGTGTCTATTCACTTACCTGGAACAGTTTCAGCTCGCTTAGACGCACGTCTAGACGATGCCGTCGAAGCCCTCTTTCTTGGTGCCATAGCTAGTCTTAGCTAAAACTTGATAATGGTGGGTTACTCAACAAAATCGGGAGAAGACTAGTAATATTTGCGATAAGAAATTTTTCACTTGTGCTGACTTCCTATCATCGTGATTTCTCGCGTGCTAATTAAAGTCCATCGGCCAATCATATCACAGAACGCGATTTACGCGTGAACGTTTAGAAAAAAATTTTTCTTTTAAAAAAAAAAATCAAGAAAATGAAAAACGCCATGGCCAAGACATCAACATTATTATAAAATGCCATAAGTTTGTACGTGTCAGGTCTTCATTAGCAACTACTTGCCCCGTCTTATCTAAGATGTAGTTTTCAAATCAGTGGTAAGGGCTCTGAAGGCTGAAGATTTAGGTTTCAAAATGACGAAATCCAACCCTGGCATTGCACAATTCTTCAGGAACAGGGCTCCGAACTCAAGTTTGAACCTTTTGAAGTTTCTATCGTCCGAAACCAAGATGCGTTCTCGTGAGATTCACGCAAATGCTATTATTTGCAGTCGCTCTGCAGAGCAAGTTAAAGGCGCGTGTTACACAAAAACAGTCACATGATTATTCGAGCTGGGCGAGCCCGCTTCGCATTATTGATGATTTGATAAAGCTTATTACCGGAGCCTCTATATTCCCATTGTAATTGGTGTTATAATTGGTACCAAAGCTTCACATGTTGACTAATCAGCCTGATTCGTAAGCAATTAACCGTTGGACAAACTTTAATTTTAAAGTTTCGCGATACCGGTCTGTGGGATTGCGTGCTTTCACGATATCGATGACCCGTTTCATATTAATTGAGCTTCAGCACTAGTGCGAGATGAGATCTACGGCATCATATGCGCATGCATTAGCTATAGCTAGTATATTTTTTGGATGATCTTTTAGATTGAAAATATTATAAAGTATAAAAGGAACTGACTTCTGCTGCTTGGGTTTATTCTCTCAAACCTCTTTTTCTCTTTTTTTGGCTGAAAAAAAGGAAAAACTAATGCCTTTGTTCGGTATGGCTTCGAGGCAAGACAGTAATGGCCACGCTGAGGAGACAAGCAAGGCTAGCAGTAGCACTAGTAGTACGCCGCTTTCTGCTTCGAAGCACAAGTTGAGTAATGACGGCCTTGCTGATCAGTATGATAATACTGAGCCAGCTCAGGATGAAACTGATGAGGAGAGTATAGGGATTGGAACGGTTATCAAAGAAGACAAACTTAGTCGTAGTCTGAGCGGTCGTCAGGTTCAAATGATTGCTATTGCAGGTGTTATTGGCACAGGACTTTTCTTAGGTACCGGTAAATCTTTACATAAAGGTGGGCCGGCCTCAATGCTAATCTGTTATGCTATTATAGGAGGGATAGTGTATTTAACTATGCTCGCTTTGGGAGAAATGACGACATATGTACCAGTAGCAGGGTCTTTTTGTACTTATGCCACACGATTTATTGATGAATCTTATGGATTTGCATTATTTTGGAATTATTGGTTTAATGACGCTGTTTCGACTGCATCAGACCTTACTGCATTACAATTAGTTTTTGCATATTGGACAGATTTCCCAGCATGGATAATCTCGTTAATCTTCTGGGTTGCACTAATAGCAGCCAATATGATCCATGTAAGAGTCTATGGGGAGCTGGAATATTGGCTTGCATTGCTTAAAGTTGTCACCATTGTTATTTTCATTATTTTGGGTATTGTTGTTAACTGTGGTGCAAATGAAGCTCATCATTATTTGGGATTTCATTATTGGCATATTGATGGAGCGCCCTTTGTTAATGGGTTTAGGGGATTTGCTAGTGTATTTGTAACTGCAGCATTTGCATATGGAGGTACTGAATCTATCGGTATCACAGCCGGTGAAACTAAAAATCCTATAAGGACAATGCCACAAGTAACAAGGACAGTATTTTGGCGAATTATGTTATTTTATGTCTTATCCGTTCTTATTATTGGTATTAATGTTCCGTGGAGCTATCCTAATTTGGATACGGGAACAACTGTTACTTCGCCGTTTACTTTAGTGTTTCAGCTTGCTGGATCCAAAGTAGCGGGTTCATTTATCAATGCAGTAATTGTAACTTCAGTTATCTCTGCCGGTAACCATGCACTATTTGCCGGTACAAGATTATTATTTACATTGGGAGTTGAAGGGTTTGCACCCTCAATTTTTACCAAACTAACTCCTTATCGAGTTCCTTATGTAGCCCTGCTGACTACAGGATTGGTTTCAGGACTTTGCTTTGGGTCATCTTTTATTGGTGCAGGTACACTATGGACATGGCTTCAAAGTCTTGTGGGTGTCTCAAACCAATTATCATGGTTATCAATAGGTATAACCTCTATACGGTTCAGAAAGGGGTTAGAATATCAAGAGAAGACAAGCAAGTTGTATTACAAGAATTGGACCTATCCTTGGGGTCCTTATGTTGTTGTAATCGGGTGTATAGTGATTATACTAGTACAAGGATGGACGTCATTTTCACCTTGGGATACTGCAAGCTTTTTCCAGTATTATGTTGAGCTACTAATATTCCCTGTAATGTTACTTAGCTGGAAACTGATCAAAGGCACAAAATTTGTTACTGCATCCGAAATGGACTTGGAAACTGACAGATATATTCCTACAAAGGAGGACCTGGAGGAAGATTACTATTTAAGAAATCTTACAGGATGGTCTAAAGCTCGGTATATAATTACAAGCTTTTTCACATAATGTATATTTAATCTGATGCATATTTATACTAATTTAATGATTCGGCCTTTCCGTATTGACCTCTAGACCTGAATAAACTATTTTCCGCAATTATTGATATACTGAGATTCAATTGAGTTACATGTGTATTTGTATACACCCGTGTAATTTTGGATGTAAGACACAAGCTATCACAGGCCACCACTTGTTTGGTCTAAACAGGCATGTTCATATTTTGTAAAATGATTAGCCGAGACTCAGAGTGCTCATACATATATGTATTCAGCCATCCAGCTATATTTATAGTATATTCGCGAACCAACATGAATTGAATTTGGCGTTTGTAAAACTATACGTCCTAAATTAAAGACATTAACTACGGTTACGGAATTTCGAGCATCTACGAAAAACGAATACAAGAAAAACTTAGTAATAATAAATAATATTAATAATAATACAGTAATGCTATGGTATTTTTCCAGTTGGGATGCAATCGATAAATGAGACTTCGGGAGGGATTTCTTGGGTGTGGGAGGCTTGAAAGTATGTGAGATGAAAGCTTGATATTGAAGTAAAAGCCACTGGATCTAATGAGATAGTGACACATTTGATCCAGTGTTCCTTGTTTGTTAGAGTTTCTTGCGACGAAAGCATCACAGAATCACTCTACTTAGAAAGTTCCAATTGATAGCCATTTGATCCTGTCCTATTGATATTTGTATGTTGTAATGTTGCTTTAAACTTCCAAAATGCGAAAACGCATTTTATACCTTTTGTTTGATTATCTTAATCTTACTCCATATTTTATTACTGTATCCAAAGCTTTGGCCTTTCCCCGTTCTTCCCAGCTTTTCAACCCCTTTTTGAACCGACTCTGCTGGAATCGTT
>JAJMEQ010000091.1:0-51555 GCA_030574255.1 Groenewaldozyma tartarivorans | reverse complement strand
AAAAGTGGGTTTTTTTGAAAAAAGGGATATATAATAAGTCCTACAGAAGTACCTACAGAGTGCGCGCGCAACTTACCTCTTTTAAATCGAGATTTGTTAGTATATATATAGTTATAGCCTATGAGTCGAGCGCATCAATGCTCGAGATCTATAGATCTATAGATTGATCCGACTAAATATAATAATCGGTCGATGATCAATCGATTCATGATATCGATATAGGGACAAATTCATGTCGACGATATCGACATCGGATATATCCATGGCCATGATTCATGAATATCCACGTAGTACGCGCACGCGTTCATGAACACCACCATCATCATCATCATCATCATCATCATGCATTTAGGTGGCATGCTTGAAATTGCGTATTAATATTGATCGTAGCGATTACTGGTGCAGATCTGCAGATATATCTGCAGCAGACAATGCTACCGAATTCGTGATTGTAATATTCGATTCATCATCTAACGCAGGGTTGTCGTCATGCAATGTACCTTTAGGTCCAACTGACTTCATTCCTATAAATATTAATGGACGGTTTATTTCATTACAAATGAAAGAGGTGATAACCTTTTCTTGAAATTTCAACAATGGCCGAGGTCGAAACAGCTCCCAATAAACGGCAAAAGACCGATGGGTCGTCTAAAGCGCCAAAACAGATTCTTCTCAATGCTTTTGACATGGCTACTATCAGCCATCTTTCTCCAGGTCAATGGAGAAACCCCGAGGATGCTTCTCTGACGAAAAATAGGCTTGACTACTGGATTAATCTAGCCAAAACTTTGGAACGGGGTAACATCGGGGCACTGTTTTTAGCCGACACCCTGGGTGGTTATAACACCTATGGAGGTAGTTTGGACGAAGATATTCGTACAGGTGCTCAATGGCCAGTATATGACCCTGCTGTAATCATTTCAGCAATGGCTGCTGTAACAAAAAGATTAGGGTTTGGGGTTACTTTTTCCGTAACTTACGATAAGCCATTTTTGCTTGCTAAACGACTATCGTCCTTGGATCATTTCACCGATGGGCGAATTGGCTGGAATATTGTGACAAGCTGGAAACAAACAGCAGCGCAGGCAGTAAACGGGACTGAACATCCTTTGGCTCATGATGAGAGATATCAATTAGCGGATGAATTTTTATCAGTTGTTTATAAGCTCTGGGAATCCTCTTGGGCCGATGATGCTGTTGTCAAAGATGCTGAAAACGATACATATACTGATCCTTCTAAGGTCAAGACTATACACCATCATGGTAAGTTTTTCCATGTTGATACAAAGCATATAGTTGATCCCTCGCCTCAGAGAACTCCCTTTCTGTTCCAGGCTGGTACATCTCCTGCAGGCTCCGAATTTGCAGCTAAACATGCTGAAGCTGTTTTCGTATCTGGGAATGACCGAAATACCATTAAGCAAAACGTTGCGAATATTCGTGAAAAGGCAGCTAAAAATGGTAGAGATCCTTCCAAGATCAAATTTTACTTGGGACTTTTGGTAATAGTTGGTAAAACCGATGAAGAAGCGGAAGAAAAACATCAGCGTGCGTTGAAATATTCATCCAAAGTAGGAGCACAGGTCTTGTATAGCGGATGGACTGGTGTTGACCTATCGAAGCTGTCATTAGATGAGCCAATTACCGTGGGGCATTCGACAACGACTGATAAAATTCATTCAGCTGCAGCTGCTATTAAAAAAGACAAGGCTGTTTGGACTCCAAGAAAAGTAGCCGAACAATATGCGTTGGGTGGCAGCACTTCAGTTCTGGTAGGATCGGCTAGTAAAGTTGCTGATGAAATCCAACAGTTAATTGAAGATACAGATGTTGACGGTTTTAATCTTGTACATGCAACAACTCCTGGGACATATGAAGATATCGTGGATTATTTGGTACCTGAACTTCAAAGAAGAGGTGTCTATCCTAAGCCTGACGATTCTGATGAGAATATCACTCTAAGAGAACGAGTTTATGGGAAGGGAGAAAAGGAACTGCCTGAAGGGCATGCAGGGCGGCAATATAAGTATTCTGAAAATTAGATTGTGTATTTTTATCTCAATAAAAATTTTTATTTAGTTCGTTACATATTTTTATAAAGATATTTCCTGTGCAACGTGTTGCTGCTTGGAACTATCCGACTCGGTAATATGCTCCTCTGATGAAGGAGTAAGAATATCTCCAGATAGTTCATTTAGAGCTGTTTGCTTATCTTCCCTCTTTTGAAGATAAGCAATCAATGGGCATAAAGCTATTAATAACAGAGAGCACGACAATGAGAATGAATATCCTCGATGATATCTGGGAGATTGCGTGGTAGGATAAGTTAACAATACAGTCCAAGCAGTTGAACTTTGTGCTAGAGTATTCATAGTTATAATCGTCAGGGATCTTTGTTCCGCATTATCCCTAGTAATATTATTTGCCCATCCGTAAAGAACGCATGACATGGCAACTCCAAAGTATTGTAGAGCAAAAGCAAACCACTTAGCACCCTCTGGAACGTTCCAGCGAACTAGAATGATTAGTGAGATTGCATTTAAACCTTGCGAAATCATAATAGCACCTGGTCGGTTACGGAATGCATCCGCAGCGAACGTAATTAGTAGGATATAAAATATACCTACAGCGGCAGGCATTGCTCCAATACTATTAACATCAGAGACTGAATACCTATCTAAACCTTTCAAGAACAACAAAAACCCACCGGCATTCATTCCTAAAGTACTATTCCAGAAAAATATATCAGCAAGAGCTAGTGCATAGACTCTCCAAGTAGTAAACGTCCTTTTTATAGTTGCAAATGAAAACTTCCCTGGTGGCCTATGCTTAAGACCATATAATCTTCTTTTCGCAACTTCAACATCTTGCTTCGTAAGAACCCATGACGTACACTTGTCCGGAGTACCAGGAAATAATATCATTCCTAATAGCCCAATAGGAATTGTGACAATGGAGTTAATAATAAATCCCCATCTCCACCCTGCGAGCCCATGGACTCCATCTAAGTGCTTTGATACCGATCCTTGGACAAGACTAGCTGTGAGGTTACCCAATGCCAAACCTACGTAAAATACCCCACCTCTTCGAGAAATCTCAAAACCCTTGTACCAAGATCCCAAAACGTAGTGCATTCCAGGCCAGAATGGTGCTTCAAAGGCGCCAACCAAAAATCTATAAGCCAACATTTCGCCATAACTGGTAGCTCTATATTGAAGTAAAGTTATAACCCCCCAGCCTGTAACCGCGGACGAAATAAATATACCCATCGGAACCTTGGTGAAAAGATAGATACAAGGGAGCTGAAACACAACTGCTCCTATTGTGTACATTGAAAGTAGTCTACTAAGTTGGTTTCCATGCAGATTGAGATCATCTGAAAGACCTGAGACCCAAGCATTACTGATGTTTGATTGATCCAAGTGTTGCAACCAATACCATACAAATGCAACAAATGTCACAGTCAAATCCAGCTTAAGAAGAAGCCTCCGCTCTTCTGGAGTATCTGTAGGCTCATACCAATGATACCATTTCTTCCTATTAAGTTTTAGTGATGAATCCTCAGGGTATGATTCGATATCTTTTGCAGAAGCTCCTAAAGGCTCGGCCATACTTTTTTTTTATCAATAATTCACTGATTATGATGATGATGATAATCTATTCGCTGCACCCTTAGGATACTTATACCATTACATATTAGATTCACTCTCAGACTGATAGTTACTTTGAAAATTGCAAAGGATCTGTGCATTGTGCGTCATTGCCAGAGGGAATTGCTAATCCTGTTCAATTGTTATCATGGACGGATAAAAGGTAGTACAGGGCGAGCATGCCCCGAACCAACTAAAACAACCATACCTGTAATATAAGCATTAGGGGTAGTCACGCACTCCTCGAAATAAAATACCAATTGCCAATTGCAAGATTTTTGCGCGTGATTTTCTATCGATCATTGGTAAAATTTGGCAAATTTGGCATTGGCAATTCGCAATAAAACTTGGAAGAGTGCGTGACTACCCCAGCTGTAATATTGGCTACCCGATCAGCTAGCTTGATAATATTATAATTTGGTCAGATCTGCAGATAACCAGCCGCCAGCGCATCTGCGATTCTGGTAGCATAGCTACCGGGTACCGGTATTTATAAATGTCGTACCTACCTAGCTAGGCACCGGTTTCCATTGCGATGCATCGTTGATCGCTGACACTTGAATTGGTATCGACGTGCAAAGTCCACAAAACTGGTCTGAAAAATTTTTCCAGCTCTGCTTATGAAATTGGTGGTAATCGTCCCGCATGGTAGAGACGCGTCTAACTACAGAAATTAAAGAGTAATTGAAAAATAGCTCCAACCCTTATTGAGAATCATGTTGACTTTGCTAAGGATTTTTTTTCCATCAAGGCGCTCTACCTTAATGCACGCCTAATCTGGTGTGTTCCTTGATCTTATTGGTTCATGCCAAAACGAATCTTAGCCATGAGAAAACTTCGAAATATGAAGCATTCTTGGATTAATTGAGCTATAGTTATTAATAACCAAATCTAAGCTTGCTAGCTAGGCTCCAGTACAGTATAATACTAGATGGCTAAATATGTGGAGCTCGGTGGTGTAATCGCGAACACGCAAATGACGCGTGTAACATTGTGAAGAGAGCTAAAAAAATGAAGGCCAAAACCAAATAATATGCAAAAACCAAGCACAAAACCAAACACCCCAACCAGATATATAGCCGGCTCAGTACCTAATTCATTATTTGTTGGTTATTGCGGTTGTTGCCAACCAGAGATGGATCTACCAGTACTTACTTGCTTACCCTGAACCCGCTACCAACGGTTTATACACTTTCTAACTCATACGAACTACCTATACTAGCTAGTAGAATAACATATACCAGAGAGACTCATCGGCAGTTATCTTATCACATGCTATGCGAGTACCTAGTCCAGATATGGTAACGTTATCAATCTGGGGTTGGTACTACCAAGGTATACCTTCATGGCCTCTCCAAAATGCTTTATATATGGACAGCCGCGAATACTTCAATTCTAACTATTTAACTTGCCACGAACTATGGAGACGTTTGAAATACCTGAAGTTGACTACTATGACGTTATAATTGTTGGATCTGGGCCATGTGGACTTGCTACTGCTGCTCGGTTACGTGAAGAAACTCCTGGGTCCATATTCTCGGATGATGAACACCAACGGTTCCATTGGTTAAAGAACAAACAGCGATACGTCACTTTGAAACAGAAGAATGGCAAAGACAGAAGACATAAAGCCGATTCTCCTTTGGGCGTTGATGGCAAAATGCTAGTCCTTGAAGCTCAATCTGATCAATGGATATATCAATGGCGAAACCAATTTGATACATGTCAAATACCTGTTCTCAGAAGCCCCATGTTTTTTCATGTTGACCCATCTAATATTGATGAAATGATAGCATTTGCATATAACAATAATCGACAATCCGAATTAATGGAGATTGATCATGTTGTTGGGAAAGAGTTATCTAAACACCAACAAAAGAAATTAAGAACTCGTGCTGCGAAACGAGTCACTTCAGATATAGCTGAAATCAACCAAAGACAGAAACAAGACTACTATCGACCGTCTACTAAGTTATTTAATGATTTTTGTGATAGTGTCGTTGAGAGATACAATCTATATGACACAGTTAGACAAGGTACTTGCTCGTCTATAAAATATGGTAATTTGACAATTGTAGGTAGTACCAAGGAAAAATTTGGCGAAGGATTTGAAATTAGAACTGCAGAGGGTCAAATATATGGATGTAGTGCTATTGTTTTAGCATGCGGGCATATTGGTAAGATTAATTATCCAATAAATAATGCCGACCCCCAATTTCCTCAAGGAAGTTGTCATACTACTCATTTATTCAAACGAGTAGTTTCATTCCCTCCTAAATCTGTCATGGATAAAATTGATAATAATGAGAAGACTCATTTGATGATAGTTGGCGGTGGATTAACTTCAGCTCAATTATGTTGTGTGGCAGAACAAAAGGGAGTCTCAAAAATTACACTTGTAATTAGAAGTGACCTCAAAATTAAACATTTTGATTTTGATCTTGAATGGGTTACTAAATATCGTAATTATATGAAATCAACTTTCTGGATGTGTGATACTGATTATGAACGATTTGAAATGATTCAAAAGGCTAGAAATGGGGGTTCAGTTAATCCAGAGTTTTATCGAAAGTTAATGAACATGGAGAAAAGTGGTCGATTAACAATTCTAAGACAATCACAGATTAAAGAACAAAAATGGGATTCGGAAAAGTGTCAATGGAATATACAGATAATGGGGAAAGATCAATCATTAAAGGATATATCAAATGTCGATTATATTGTTTGTGCAACTGGAAGTCGACCAGATGTTGAAAGTATTGACTTTCTTCAACCAATTATAAAAGAATACCCAATTGAAACTGTCGAGGGATATCCCTGTGTAAATGATGACCTCGCTTGGAATGATAAATTACCATTATTTTTAGTGGGAAGATTATCAAGCTTGAAAATTGGTCCTGCAGCGGCTAATCTTGAAGGAGCAAGAGCTGGTGCTGAAAGGGTAGCATGGGGTATACATAAATTGAGAGAGCAAAATTTCTTGAAAGAGGAAAGCAATTATGCTGTCGTGTCTGGAGATACAGATTTGAAAAATTCAAGTCCAAGACTAGAAACGTATCTTGAATTTCTTTCCGGCCAAGTTTCAAATAGGTATTCAGCATTAGCAGTTGAGTAATTCACAGAGTAAATATTTTCTGCAAATGGTAAATCGTCCAAAGGCAAATCGTTCAATGACAAAAATCTACATCATTGAGTGTTTCCATGAGACATTTTCTTACAGCTATCTACTATACATGACACTCATGCCAGTCCAAACATTCAATACTCTCGATACCAATTGAATCAAAAAAAAAAAAAAAAAAAAAAAAAAAATACATAGTGCGGTTATAATTATATATTTTTCATCCTATAGAACACTTCGAATTCCACGACTATGTCATAACAGAGCAATTATTCGCAACAACTTGTCAACAAGTAGAACGAGAGCTTTTCTACAAGAAATGAGTGGAACCGTATAGTACTCTCTATAAAAATCCATGTTGATCGACGATCAATTGAATTACCTCTTCAGGTAATAATTTTCGCGAATCGTACAATTGCAAGCTTATTAGGGCCCCGGGGCTACCCCTAATTTTCAAACTAAATCTACAACACAGCTTGTACAACTCGGACAAAATGCTGAGATATATATCCCAGTCACTAAGAAACACGTATAATGCCACTTCGAGGCAACTTAAGACCCGTTACTATCGAGCATATATACGTTTACATGGCGCTGAAGCATTTGTCAAATCGCGTAAGCGCGTTCGGGATGATGATGACGATGATAATGATTCTGACGACGATATGTTTGAAAGAAGCATCATTACTGGCGGGTCTAGTAGTAAGACACATGATAGGAAAATAAAAAGTTTACGGAAGCCATTGGCCAGCAGGAGGATTGATGAGTCTCCCACTCCTGATGAAACGCCTAAACCTAGAGTGAATGATAGAGATGTCAGACTAAACAAGAGAAGAAAACCCGATATCGAGCCAATTGATATACCTGATAGGGCAGAATCAATATCTAGTAGCGAGGAGAGTAGTGTGAGTAGTGGTGATCAGTCCGATGATTCGAAGAGTGTGGCAGAAAAGAACAAGCATGCATTTATTGATGGTAGTAGCTATAGTGTTAATGAGAGTAATGAAAGCGACGAAGAAGAAGAGGATGATGAAGAGGAAGAAGATGAGGGAGAAGATGACGAAGAGGAAGAGGAGGAAGAAGATGACGAGGAAGAAGACGATGAAGAGGAAGAAGAAGAGGAAGGTGAAGGCGAAGTACTAGAAGAGGACGAAGAGAAAAAAGAGAAGGAAGAAGTCGAAGAAGACGAGGAAGACGAAGAGGAGGAGGACGAAGAGGAAGTGAAAGCTACCTCGAAGCAAAACGCAACCATATCCAGCTCACCTTTCAACAAGGATGCTTTTAGGTCCGCTTTCCGTACGGACGTAAACCAAGAAGAGCAAGATACAAATCTGCCCAGCTCAAGCTTTATTAGAACACCTTTTAACGAAGGCAAATACAATGTTATAACAAACTCTGATTTCTCTCAGGAAGAAGATCACCAGCATCCAAATTCTAAAAAAGATGAAGATTCTAATGATGAAAATGCAAAATACGGTAGTATATTGACGAAAAATCACAACGAACAAGGCATTCAAACTGACCGAGGGTCAAATAACTCCAGCTTTGATATTGATAACTTAAGCCCTGTCAAAGCTGATTTTGCAAGGTTCACATAATTGATTTTGTATGTACATGTTTTACCTAACTATGATATTAATATGGCTAATAATATTAATTTTTGTTGATTATGTAATCGACAAACGGCTATTTACTAATGAGGAAAATGATCAGCCGTTATCGCTTATCAGTGGCCTATCGGATACATTTCTTATCTCTGCATATACGCACGGCCCTCGCTAAGCTTTCCCATTCTCAACAATAACAACATTGTTAACATAACTCATCACATAACCCATAGCATAGATACTGGCATCAAATGAGTGAGCCATTCCCAGGGTGTTTGGCTGAAAATGGAGGCGCCAGGCTAGTCGAATGGATTTTCTTCGTCTCTGGAGGGTCTTGTGTATATGGTACTATGTCAGCTTGGTCATGGGTCTTTGGTTGCATATCTTTTGTTTGCTGGTTAGGCGCCCAACTGCCACAAGTTGTTGAGAACTATATCAATCAAAGTGTTGAAGGATTATCATTAGGATTTCTCGTTAATTGGTTTATTGGTGACGCTACTAACCTTATGGGCTGTATTCTGACTCATCAATTACCCTTTCAGACAATCCTGGCGTCATATTATGTTTGCATAGATTTGATACTAGCCTCACAATATGTGCATTATTCCAGAAAGCATAGGAGAAAGATAATGGTTGGCAGTAACGACGAGGAGGAAAGACGAGGTAGCGTATTTAAAGGTGCCCAAGAGCAAACAGAAACTATTGGGCCCATCAACATTCCCTCTTCTAATACTGGCCCCAGTCATTCTCCTAGTTCGACTAGTCTAAGAGTCATGCTTACATCTTCATTTTTATCTTCATTTACTAAAGCAAGAGCAGAGAGCGTTGGTGGCACCGCCATCATCGCTGCCGCTGATAGCTCTAAGGTTGCCGGACTGATATTTGCATGGACGTGCACTTGCATGTACTTAACATCACGGCTACCCCAGATATATAAAAACTACAGGCGCAAAAGTACTTGGGGAACATCTATGCTGCTATTTACTGCTGCAACGACTGGTAATATCACTTATACGTTGTCGATATTATTATCAGCAGAAGCAAATGGCCCCAACAAATCTCAATTTCTCAAGAATGAATTACCATATTTATTAGGGTCAGCTGGCACGGTTATATTCGACCTTACCATTTTTTGTCAATATTTTTATTATGGGAAACCTCCTCCAAGTTTCGTATATACCGAACCAGTTACATATGAGCCTCTTGCAAGCTCTTCAGCTACTGCTGCAGAAATTGGAGCTGCTGCTGCTAACCGCAGAGTGACTCACCATGAAACAGGGGACACAACCCCGTTATCAATGTCATTACAAACCACATATTCAAGCTCAGCTTAAATTATTTAGTGCATCCATAGATATGTTAATATTTGATAATCTTCATGTTTTGTAGCCTGTAAGTATTAGTACAAAAAGATCTTGATCAGTAATAAAATATATATACGCGATCGACGCGACTTTGACGCGTATAACTACTTTAATCAATTTTCTACCGATTTTAATTTTTCTCCATGACGCTAGAATTTATGGATACGGGGAGGGAACAGAGACCGGCTGTACTGCCAGTACAGCTAACGCAGTCACAGGTGCGACCAGTTGTATACCGTATCTTGTCCAAGAAACATGGGTTGAATTTGAAGAGTTCAGGGTTACAAGTTTTGGCTGATTTTCTTGGCCATCATTATGGCGTAGATTGGCGTGGTGCACAGGCGTCCAAGTTCTTGGATAATGTTGCTAAACGTTGGAAGGACGAGGATAGAGGGTTGTTTGTTGATGGTGAGCCGCTATCACAAGTAATCCAGGAATTGACAGATATGGAAAAGCTGAGCTTGAAAAATCGACCACCCGCTGATATCTCAATAAATAGTGACGAATTTGATGCTACAAGAGATGAAGAACAAATGGAAATTGATGTTGCTCCCAGAGCAACAATAGAATGGAGGGACTATTTCGCACTTATAACAGCTGAATCTCAGCCTTGGTACAAGTATAATACTACTAAAAAACATTTTGAGATTTGTAAGAAACAGAAATCTGTTATTGCTAGCTCAGCTGATGATCTTGTGACATTATTCAATACAAGGTATAGTATTATTCATGACAGGATCTTTCGAAATGAATTATTTCAAGTGCCATCATTCCAGGGAATTGCTGTGCGAAGTTCTGATTCACGATTTTATAACATCACCAAAATTCAAAACATGATTGGAAGAAAGGGCCAACAGTTTTTGATTTTTGGTCTATTAGCGCGAGGGGCAGATGGCAATTGGTGGTTACAAGATACTAGTGCTAAAATCAGATTGATAATAACTGATGATACTATAGCTCCAGATGAAGTTTATATTACTCCAGGAAATTTCCTATTATGTGATGGTATCTATAGCTCTAATAAATCGTTTGTGGTTAATACGTTGGGACCTCCTCCAGCTGAAAGAAGAGAAACATCCCGAGAGGCATATGGGTACTTGGATTTTCTTGGATTACACGGTTCAAAGGCAAGAGGAACAAGTGCAACACGGATTGATCGTATTGATCAAGATTTTGAGAAACTTATGGTTGAAGAAGAAAAGGCAAAACCATGGCACAAGCTCATATTCTTAGGTACTGATATTTTTCTTGATCAAATTGGTACCATTGATGCACTACGAAAGTTATTTAGTCGGTTAGAGAATGAAGCGTTAACGGATGATTTGGAATCAGCATTACCTATTGGCATTGTTTTAATGGGAAGCTTTCTTTCAACTCCATTTCAGCCAAACTCAAGTTCAATTAAGTATAAAGAAGCTTTTGATTTCATGGGAAGATTGTTGTCCGAGTTTGAAACCATATCTCGCCAATGCAAGTTGATCTTTATTCCTGGTAAAAACGACCCGTGGATTTCTACATTTTCTGCTGGTGCTACACCTTTGTGGCCCTTAAGGCCATTGCCTTCCGCATTTACTAGCAGAGTACGGATGAATTGCAATGATGCCGTATTTGGTAGTAATCCCTCACGTTTGAATTACCTTAGTCAAGAAATAATGATTGTAAGAGATGATTACGGGTCACGGTTCCGTCGAAATGCTGTATATTTCAAATCTCAACAAGAACAAGAGCGGGAGTTAGAATTAGGCGATGATGCATTAACACCTCCTGAAATAGGCCTCGAAGAACCGAATAAGGACAATGATGACATTGATGATGATATTGATGAAGAAGTACAAGCGACTCAAAGAGCATTTAGTAAACTATTAAGTGATTACGATAGGCCGGTTAAAATATTGAAAAAGCCTCATGTTGATCCTGATCTCGCTGAAGCACGTAAAGTGGTACGGACTTTACTAGATCAGGGCCATCTCTCACCTTTTCCATTATCATTGAGACCCGTCGCATGGGACTATGATTATTCGTTACACTTATCTCCATTACCCAGCGTTTTAATTTTGGGTGATCCTACAACACCAAGGTTTGATCTTACATATGAAGGATGCCATGTTATTAACCCTGGTCCATTTATCCAGGGAAATAAAATTAATTGGGCTGAGTATATTCCTTCATCAGGGAAGTCTGAATTCAAGTCAACTTACATTTAGCCATATCCAACTTCCATCCTGACAATTTTGGCGGGTGGAATATATTTGATTCTTTTTATGCATATGGATACTTGGGGATTTTGGCCATAACTCTGGTAGGTAAACAATAAGAAGGATCAACTGATGCTAATCCTTCATAACCTAACAAACTAAGACCAGCTATTCCAAAACAAGTATGGAAAACATCTACTTGATCTCCCTCCCTATCAGCTATACCTCCACCATCAGGATCCTGTGCATCTAAGATAAAATTTATTAATGGTTCTTTATCTATCCAATCAAGTCGATCAATCATTGCCAAAGATGAAAGTACCCACCAACTATAGCAAACATCAGGCAACTTTTCAGGCCGACCATTTAATCCTCCATTATTCGTTTGACGTTCACTAAGCCACCAACCAAGGGTATCTTTATCAACCAAATCAAGCCTTCCTAGTATACTTAATGCTCCCAAACATGTGAAAATCTGCGCAGCATGACTTTCTGCACCAGGAACCATACCAAATCCACCGTCGAAGTTCCTACATCTTGTAATGAAGTCAATAGCACCGTCGACATTGAATTGATCAAGTTTACCCAAAATGGATAAGGCTTGAATGGCTATATATACAAATCGACTATCAACTTCACCCCATTCATCTCCAAATACTTCTCCAGTAGGCTGTTGTAACGATAAAATATCTAATATTAGTCACCATTAGAAACTGTTTCATCAATTAATAAATACATACACTCAGCGGCTTTTTCTTTATCAATTGTGTCCAAGGCATCTTCCATTAATAAAACTTGAAGAGCTGATAATGTAGAAAGGATGTGTGGATCATGGTCGGGGTGTGCACCAAATCCTCCATTGGAATGCTGACAATTTTTTATAAATGCAACAACGTCATCCCGTGGTAAGGCATCAATAGCTCCAACAAGATCTAAAGCTACGAAGCCCCAATAAAGGCCATCTGAAAATGTTAGTGCTAATAATAGTGTAGATTATCCTAAATCATACTCATTCGGAGATGCTCCGTCATCCAATATGCCAATTCATCATGTTTCTATTCGTTAGACATAGTTACTCAAAATTTTCTAACTAAACCTTACCGTATCAAGTGTCTTAATATACTCTATGTGCTTATCCCTAAAAAATGTCCTCGACATATCTAACAATAGCAATGGCCCAAAGAACTCTTTCGTTGAAATTTAACCCTCTAACATTAATTAGAATATATTTTGTTGAGTACTCGGCCTTACCATCGATTAGTAATATCTGACTAATCGGGTGCGTATAACACGTTGCATGCACCACGCCCAATATATTCGAATTCAGGCCCTAGGGGCCAATTGCAATATAGGCATAGCTTTGACACTGGCTATAGTCATCCAGAAAAAATATCCATGGTTTAACTCGGATTTCGTTGTCTTTGATATAAACTTATGAGATCATACCACTTTATACTATACTATACGCTATTTGCGGTCACTATGAGGATACGAATAGAAATGCGGGTTTAAAAACTTTTTATTCTTTACCGTATGATATGGTTCCTATTCTCCTCTGTTCTTGCCTCACCTAGGAAAAACAACATCACCCTTCAAAAGGGGATTAAGAACTCTATCTTGGATTTCTGGACAGATACGCTATTCTTGCATGTTTCAAGCTTGTCTAACGTGGCCCCAATACCGTCTTGCTGTAGTTGAAAGGCGTTGTTCAATCTTCAAATCTTTTCCTAGCTCTGAATTCTTCATCTAACTTTCGTGCAATTATCTTATGCCAAATACCCACAGTCTTGCCACTCTAGGCCAAGTAGCAGCCTTGATCTTTTATAAGCCAGGTTCCAGCTCCAGAATCAAATTTACTTAACCCGTATCATTGTGTATCTCATAGTAGATGCCCCTAAGGATTTGTTTTAGGCTCAACATCTTTTACAGTTTCCTGACAGTGCGCAGTAATTGCAATGCTGTCTTCCATTCCATATTTAACTCTACTTTTCCTAATGTGGCTACGCATCTTACAAGTAAGTTAGAATGTATTACTGGAATCAACTCGATCATGGAGATTTAATTCCCATTAACACTTATATGGAGCGCCCTTTGCAGTGTTGGAGTTGGAATGAAAGTGTTTCGGCGTGGGCACTCCGATTGCTCTAGAATGATTAGACTTTGAAATTCCTAAATTCTTGCTCAAAACAGTTTGAAATGCAAAAACTTGGGCAATAAAACGAGATTCAGCGTTTTCTCGAACTTAGGGAGAAGTTTATAAGCGTTCATTCTGCACTTGCTACATGACATGACCTTTAGTTCGCAAGCCTTCAACCTATTTAGTATGCTAAGTTTTGCGACTGTTTACCGCTTGTTTCCAGGAAGGATATCCTAAATTAGTTATTTTCAGGGACATGAATGCTATCTCTTAGGCTGGAGCTTTGAGTTCGCCAAAGCGGTCTCGTATATTGACCTACTAATATGGTTAGCTGAGCACTCCAAGATTATTTTTCATTTCTGAAGCAAGTCCAAGTTACAATAATTTCACCATATTTAATAGGCGTAGCTCAGTTTTATGATGTATTATCGTAGCTGGGCTCTTATTCATCATCGAAGGTAGTGGAGGAAAACGGAGTTATGGGGATTATCCAGGGGATATTTAACTTGAAATATTTCCACTTAAGCTTTAATCATCTTTGCAGATCCAATCGTTATCACGCTTAGATCGGCGATGTTGATCGCGTTAGCATGGGCCCTTAAGAAAGCATGTGAATATTCTTATCGCGATTATGGCTGTCTCAAGAGATCTCGAAATCTAGTACCCGCGCATGCATGTATACATAGGTTCACTCGGTATTTGCACGTGACACAACAAATATTTGATAAATGGCCGGTTGGCACCACAAATATGTACTGATACAATTCCAGTTGTATGTTGTTGTGGCAAACGGGATCTTCAAAGTGCTTGTTTATCCTAATGTATCTAATATAAGTCGTATGATAACAAAGGTCCGCAGTATCCCACCAGCAGTTAAGATTCTGTTCTAGGCCTAGGGTTTTCATTGACAATAAATAATACAGTTTCTGCAGCTTATTTTTTTGTCAATATTAAGAGTGGTACCGGTACCAATTTGAAGATATACAGAAACTCTGGAACATGGCACTAGTGTAATTAGCTTCTTGTCGATGAAAATTTCATTTAACTTTCATAACATTCGGGTATAATGCAATAACCCCTAGGATTAATTGGCTGTCAAATGTCTCCTATGAATATTTGCTGAGCTTGTAGTCACCAATAGGTGCATGTACAAGACTATGGCCACTATACCCAAACTTTCAAAGATATGGCATACACATACTATGAGAGATCAATACTGGCTAAAGGTTTAGCTTTTCCCAGAGCAAACTACGTTTTGCCCGAAAAATACTTGCGCCATGCATATGTATGTTGAGTACAGAATACGAACCACCATAATTGGAGGGCAGTGCCACAGTGGGGTGGTGCTTTATCTTATTTTGGGTACCCGCAAAAGTTGTGCTGTCTACAAAATGCGACGGTTTCCCCTGTATTAATTTCTACATTGCAATATTCGTTCTTCAAGTGAAATTGGGCACTTTATAACTATTTTTATTAAAAGCTCCTTTAATTACAACTCCAAAATGGCAAAGAAGTCGAAGTCGAAATCTTCGTCTTCTAGTGCCATTCCCGCCTCAAGTACTTCACAAATGGAAAGTAATGCTCCATCGTATAAAGAGCTGAAAGAATCTATCGAGAAACTATGTGGTGCATTGAATCAACTGGCATCAATTTTTCAGGGTGAGCTCGAGGAGAAATACTACTACGATAACGAGGCCTCTGAAGTAAATAAAGTACTTTCAGAGATTTCCTCCACTTGTATCGATGAACATTTGAAGTTGTCATTAGATAAAGAGTTCTCGAAGTTTATAACAAAAGAAAAGCAGAGTGATTATTCGGGTACAGTCGACGTCGTAAGGTTTTTCGAGGATCTCCAGAAATCTACTTCCTCTCAACAATTGTATGACAATATTTCTTTCGTTGTCAGGAGTCATGGCAATATCAAGCAAAAAGGCCAAAGAGATGTTAGGTACCGGTCAGGGAAAATACTTTTGTGTGCTGCCTACTATCTGTCATTAAGCAAAAGGGACAAGAAGGTGTTCAACAATTACTTCAATAAAAACAAAGCAATATTGACTTCCTGGTCCAACAAGTGCCAGCAACAACCACAAACTTCATTTCCACTACCTGTCTCTCCTCCAAACTTTCTTAGCGTTAATACGGCGAAGAATCTAATCAACGTATTCTGGACCGACCGCTGGAAGCTCGCGAAAAAATTCTGGATATATGCCGAGAAAAGAACAAAAGAAGGGAGAACCACTCCAACTGATGAGATGAATTAGGCCAATACAAAATAAAACAACAAACTATAGCTTATATAAATTATCTAAGAATCCTGCAGCTATTTTGCTTGCAACTCCTACTGTCTGAATACTACCAGCAACACCATACAAAGCAGCAGTACCCAAAGCTGACTCCGCATTTGACCCCTTTTCAATTAGTTCATTAACACTCTCACGCAAATCACGAGTGAAGTCATTAACAACAGGTAGGGTCAAACGGGTACAAGCTATATGAATAGCTGGTGGATTTTGTAAAGCGTTCAAATGCCAACCACGAGTACGCATAGCATCAGCTAAATCGTAAATATTAATTGTATCTGACCGGAAGGCCACGACAGATACTTTTGGATCACCCAGAACTTGAAGTTCAGGGAAGTTAGCTTTTATCTCTTTCTTAATTGCCTGGGCAGCTCCTACAATTTCTTTGCATGATTCTAGATAACCATCTTTACCAATAGCCATCAAACTTGCCCAGCAACCGGCCATTAAGGCTCCCGGCCTTGATCCTGCCAGCGTAGGAGACGCATACAGTCCACCACTCCAATCGGTGCTGACAAAATATTGATAAGCACGAAGTTCGGGAGTTCTATACATGATAATTGAACTACCCTTTGGTGCAAACCCATATTTGTGAGTATCACAAGATATAGAGGTAACTCCAGGCACTCTAAAATCAAACAATGGAGCATCGAACCCTGCTTCAGACAAGAATGGAACAATAAACGAACCTAAACAAGCATCGACATGTAAAGGGATATTATGTTTAATAGCCAACGAGGATAACTGCTCGATATCATCAATAATACCATGAGGGAAATTAGGAGCTGACCCAACTATTAAAACGGTATTTCGGTTAATTAGTCGTTTAACAGCCTTGATATCTACCTGACACGTGACGGGATCAATTGGTGCATGAACAAGCTTCATTTTGAAATAATACGCTGCTTTATCAAACCCTGCATGAACAGTAACAGGTGCAACAATTTCGGGTTCAGTTACACCACGTTCATGATAAGCCTTTTCACGAGCAGCTAAGCTTGTTAACAATAAAGATTCCGTTCCTCCACTGGTAGTTGTACCACATCCAGTTGAAGGAGCATTAAACAGTCTGAGTACCATTGACACCACTTCAGACTCCATTTTACGAATACCTGGAAAAACATCAGGATGTAACTGATTAGCAATTGAGTACTTTCCATAAGCAGCAGTTTGAAGATCAGTCAAGTCTCTACCACCATGATAAACTGCACCGGAAACTTTCCCATTCTCCCAATCTGAATGCTTCATCTGTTCAGTCTTCTCGATTTCAGCCAATACTTTGTCACTCGACCAACCATGAGCAGGTAACTCTGGGTAATATGTGATATCAGAACTTCGGTCAATCATATCTTTTTCTAAATCAACTAAAATTCCTGCTAATTCTTGGTCAACCTTCCTTTTAATTGGAGGAAGTTCCATGCAAAGTTCAAAAAATCTTCGTCCCACATATTGAAAGATAAGCTGTTGTTAGTAAATAATAGACCAAAACAAATGAAGAAAAAAAAAATCATCATTATGCGTAAACATACTTTTGAAGTACCAATTGGTCCATAGCACCAAAGATACCGTTGAGCTTTATCAAGAAACTTGTAAGCCACACTATTATGTTAATTATCCTTTTTATCACTCATTCTTCATCACGGTCCATACGTTGCAAATACTACATCTCGGAGACTAACCAGTTAGAAATTATCACTACCAAACATGCATTACTGTCCATATAACATACATTTCAAATCCGGAGGCATTGCGGTAATGATCAACTAGTTTCCCTGAGAAGATCCCCACATGTAACCGAACCAGATGTAGGCTCGAGGCCAATTTATCACTCATAACCCCCAAAATGTTTCAATTACTTTTTAACAAGACACTGCAGACCACTCAAACTCTACTTAAGGCTAACAACTTTAGCGACAAGTAGGTGCGTTGCTGAAAGTTAAAGAGCTTATAATTGTAAACAGTTGACTGGCTGCAAACCCGGCAATATTACCCGGACGGACCGGGGGTCCCACCGATCCTGATTAAAGCTTTTTAACTTTTAAAATTACGTATAACGTATAACATAGAATCCGCGGTTACCCTGAAGTCCATTGATCAGATCTGATACCTAGCTACGGCCGGTATACGGGCATATATACTAACAAGCTATACCACAACCGGTACCTGTTTGAAGTAAGTTCAAGTAACATAAATAGAATTTACCACTGTCGCGGGAGATGTCTAGGAGACAGGATGGAGTTCGCGAGGTAGAAATGTCTCTGGACGAAGTCCGCGAGGAATATGTTCCAGGCACAAGCGCATACAAAACGAAAGAGTACTTGGATTATCGCGAACAAGAAAAAATCGCCAATGGGTTACCTGTACCTACGAATGATTCAGATGTTCAGAAATATCTGAGACGGCTGGATTTGCCATCAGTTTTGGATGGGGAGGATAAATCAGATAGAAGAGATAGACTGAAAAATGCAATGGCGGATATGGTGAAACGAGGTGAAGAAATTCCCTTTTTAAATGAGCTACTGGGTCAGATTGAAGAAGAGGAAGATGAAGAAGATGACGAGGAATTTTATACACCAGGCACCACAGAATTACTTGACTGTCGAAGGTATATTGCTAATTATTCCATTTCACGAGCCAAAAAGCGAATAAAGTATCAGTCACGGTTGGCTGAGATCCCATTAGCTGAGCATGTGAAATTTAGACGTGGATTGATTTCTGAGTTGGTCAAATTTACATCATATGGTGCTCAGTCTGGATTTCAGAGGCCTGTATCTATCACCAAGTTTAACCCAGACTCCAACCTATTAGCTACTGGTGATTGGTCTGGCGCAGTAAAGATCCTTACTGTACCTGATCTAGAGACGAAGTTGCAGCTAAAGAACGGACATATCGGCAAAATTGGTGGTATAGCATGGCACCCACAATCTGGTATATCGTCGCTAGACCTGGCATCTGGTGGTTTAGAGGGTAATGTTCAGTTGTGGTCGCTGAGCCAGAATACACCTGTAGGTACTTTAAAAGGTCACGAGAAAATGGTGGCCAAAGTAGACTTCCACCCCAGTGGACGGTATGTTGCTAGTGCATCTTATGACTATACATGGAGGTTATGGGATATATCCACCCAACAAGAGCTATTACAACAAGAGGGACATTCAAAAGAAGTGACTACGGTGAAATTTCAAGATGATGGAGCTTTATTAGCATCAGCTGGTCTAGATGCTATAGGAAGGGTATGGGATCTACGAACTGGCCGTACTATAATGATATTAGAAGGTCACATTAGAGAAATATATTCATTGGATTTTTCACCCAATGGATACCAAATTGCAACAGCTAGTGCTGATAATAGTGTAATTATATGGGATATCCGGCAGTTGAAAAAGCTATCAACAATTCCCGCACACTCAAAATTAGTTTCAGATGTGGCTTTCTTCAAAGGAGGACACTCGTTCTATGATGGTAATGAAGGATTAACTAGTAATGGGACGTTTTTGGTTACTAGTTCTTATGATAAATCAATACGAATATGGTCAGCTGATAATTGGGTACTGCAGAAATCTATTCAAGATTCTGAACGGGTATTGTCAGTGGATATATCTAACGACATGAAATATTTAGCTAATGGAAGATGGGATAGATACGTAAAAATCTGGAGTACTGGACAAGATCAATAGTAATATTAATGATAATAAAAATAATGATAATAATAATAAAAAATAATAATAAAATAATAGTTAAGTGCGGGTCACTTGGTGTAATGGATGAGGCTGGCTACTATCTTGACTTGGTGAACCCACTCTGGATTGACTGCTGCTAGGAGATTTAGCTCTTCTTGGAACACTTGATGCTCTTGAAGCATACCTTGACCGACTGGAAGTAGAAGCATTCTTCTCGGAATCTAATACTCGTCGTAAGTGGTTCTCCAAGTTCACGATCTTTGTTTGTAGCTCTTTGATTGTATCATCCTTATTAGTTTGTTCTTCTTGTAAATATAATTGTCTTAATCGGTATGCATCTGATTTAGAGGCCTCTGTAAGCGTTTCAACTTGTTTCTTTAACTCTGAAATTTCAGACTGCGCTTCAGCAGCTAATGAAGATGCCTTTTGGTACTGTGTTCGAACGTATTCATTTTCATTATTCTTATTTTCTAGCCGTTCATTGGATCGTTTTAATTCTTCTTCGAGTATAGCTATTCTTGCTCGTTGTTCTTCAAGCTTAGTTAATTCAGGAGGGCCAGCCTTCAACATGTTTCTAGACTCTTCTAATTGTTTTTCAATCTCAGCTAGATTCTCAGTAGCTCTTGCCTCTTTAGTATTAGCCCTCTCAATCTGCCTTTCAGAAACTCTAAGCTTATTTTCTAATTCAGTTATTTTAAGAATTTTTTCTTTTAATTCTGCAGTGATATCTTCTAGGGCACTTTGCCTTGATGCAGCTTGCTCTCTATAAGAATCTAGTTCGATACTTTTTAACTCATATTCTTGTACAAGTTGGTCCATTCTACGAAGAATATTATGAGTAAGTATACCTTGGTAATTTTCTGGTTTCAGGAACTCTTCATCTTCATTAGCATCTGAAGGGTCACGCTTTAACCGTTTTGACCGATAGTATTGATTATTAGTGACCAAACTCTTATCAAGAGCATGGTCTTCATTATTTCCATTATTATGCTTTTTGCCATTGCTATTCCCATTTCCATTCCCGTTTCCATTAGATTCTTCTTTGTAAACGACATCCGTCCTTAATGCAGTCTCAACTTCTCGATGCCCATATTCTCTGATTCGCGGAGGGTCAGAAATAGGCCATGGCTTTGTAGGATCCTTAAACCAGTCAGAAAGATCTCTCAAACTATGACTATAAAGAATTTTCAAATCACCGGGGATCGTGCCTAATGATCCACGCCTAACAACCAATGCTCCTAGAATCTTTCTATAAAATGCACCTTCACCTCCAGCATCTTTTGATTTAACTTCAGAAGAGTTTTGATTATGTTGAACCGAATCAGATACATGATCATCACCAAAGACATATGCAATATGCTCAGACGAATTCAAAACCAACAATCTAAGAACTGGCGTAGAGGGATAAACTCCCTTAATGGCTGCAACATGCGGAGCGGAATAAGAAAAGGTCTGGTCAAATGCTAATATCAAATCGGGCTTTCCAACGGAATTCGTTATGGAATTCAGCTCAGAGATATTAATAACTGAAGGTATTAAATGAATAGTACTGAGATCTGGATCATCTTCACCTGGCGAGCGCAAGTATGAACCAGAATATCGTTTATAATTGACCTGCTTACCCAATAAGAAGGCCTCAACGAGTTCAATTGTCTTACCTGGACGCAATACAAGAGCGATATTGAGCTTGGTAGACTTAATAATTTCAACAATATCAGCAAGTATCTTGAATTTCCCACTTGACCTTACTAACCTATCAGGTACATCTTTCAGAAGCATGTTATGTGGCATATAATGGTCAACTAGCAAGAATGGATGAACACATACTAATTGAGAGTTCAGATATAATGTTCGTAAGGATTCAAGCATAACAGGCTCATCAGTTTCAAAAAATTTCAAAATATCGCTATAATGTCCCGAGACCACTTGGTCATACAGATTTTTCTGGTATTCTGTCATAGGAACAGGTAGGCTATAATCCCCCGTTGTATTGTTAACAGTAGAATTTAAAAAAAGCGATTTTGACATGGCCTCTGAGGGCTCAGGCCTTCCACTCAAAATACGTCCGAGATCCATATCTTAATAGAGCGGCAACCAAGTTTTGCTTTTTTCGAACTTTTCTGTTTTCACACTTTTTCTAAGTATAACTTGAACAACTGCACCGTTTGAAGCAAAATATAAATGTATACAATGAAACCTTTTAAGGTGTCCTTTGCAAAATCGTAAATTACCAGCCTAACTGTTACAATATTGGTCTCTCGAACAGATGCGTGAAAGCGGAAGCGTATATATAAAGAAAAGAAGGTTACGTTATAAAAATCGATAAACGTTAACTTTAACGGTGATGGATTTTGTTTAGGCTATTCATGATCAGCCGTGCTTTCATCGCGTTTGGCGAGCTCGAGATTATCGAAATGATCGCGACAGTACTAGTTTTATCAGCATTTTGATAGATTTCATAATTTAGGAATTTGGAATTTTTCATACACGTGATTGGCGCACTTTCAAGATGACGAATGAAGAGCATAATCAAAATGCCATCACAGCCGGTAAGTGTTAATAGTGGTGGTTTGAGGAGTGACATGCTGACGGATTAGATGAGGTCGAGTTGTACGATAGACAGATCCGTCTATGGGGGCTGGATGCGCAGAATAAGTATGTTTATGATAGAAATTGGGACAGGATTCATGTCTAATATAAAAGAATGCGGAATGCTTCTATTTTAGTAGTTAATCTCGGAGCATTGGCTACAGAAGTGGTAAAAAATATTGTTTTGGCAGGTATTGGGAATTTGACAATTCTGGATGATCATATTGTCACCGAGGAAGATCTAGCAGCAGAGTTCTTCCTAAGAGAAGAAGATATTGGCAAGAAGGTATGTTACTTTTTGAGAGAAAAATAATATTTGTGCGATACTAATGGATAGCGAGCTGAAGCTGCAAAAAGTAGGGTACAAAAGTTGAACCCACGAGTTAATGTGAAAGTAATAACAGATACACCTATAAGATCGGTTGAAGAGGAATGGCTTAAACAATTTAGCTTGATAGTTACAACTGAATTGGAGTATAAAGATGCTATATTTATTAATGACTTGACTCGAAAAGTCGACCGAGGGTTCTACTATGCAGAATTAATTGGTTCATATGGGTTCATATTTTCTGATCTGATTAAACATAAGTATCAAATGTAAGTTTGCATGAAACAAGAATGAGGCATTGAATAACTAACAATACAGTGAGAAACTTAGAACAAGTTTTGCTACTAAGGTAGGACCAGAAACAAGTACGAGGACAATTGTAGAGGTGGTGGATAAAAAAGAAGGAACAAATCATGTTGAATGCATTTTCAAAACTGAAAAATATTCTTCTTTAAACGAAACTGTATTAAAAGCCAATACACCTGAGAAATTTGGGTCACAATTTAAGACAAGGAAACTCCTAAAGATCTCCCCGGTGTTACCAGCGCTTTTGGCATATTGGGAAACTCAGTTGTCTAATATTTCCAGCGAACAATTCCATGAAAGGGTACTAGACAAAACACGTATACTAGGATTACCTGCTGGAATTATCCGAGAAGGGTTCACTGAATCATTTTTCCAATCTAAGGGAAGCCAGCCTGTAGCAACTTCTGCAGTTATTGGTGGTATACTAGCGCAGGATATTCTTAATGTAATTGGACAAAAGGGTCAACCGATCCAGAACCTATTCCTTTTCGATGCTTCAACATGTGAAGGACCAATATACACAATTTAGATAAATTCATTATATAGTGTTCTACTTCAAAATGAAAAACAAATAAAAAACAGAAAAAAAATATGAAAAAAAGCAAAAAGAAAAGGGGATTAAAGAATCAAAAATCATTTTTTTTTCCATTTATGAGTTACCAGCTACTGCTAATTTTTGCAAATGGCTCATAAATGTTTGAAGACTAACATCATCAGTAAGTACAACCGCCCCATCTGCACCAACGCCATATCCATTGTTATGAGTACTTGAAGGATTCAATTTCGAAAGTAAAAATCGGGCTTGAGATCCACCAGCATCCGTATCAATAAATCTTGGTAATGGGAACCTATCAGCCAATAAATCAGAAATCTCTTCTCTAGGTGCTTGTAACAGTGCTCTAAAATTTGCATATTCTTCCTGATCTTGATATTTGGCCTTTCTCCATTCAGCAATAGTTGTACCATGGAAAATTAAAATATGGAAGAAGGTATCCAACAATAAGATCCTATCAGGTTTAATTGATACTGAATCAAGTAAAACTGGTTCAGGCTCTTCATCTAAACCAAATGATAACAGTGTAGGCTGAATCATGATTAATGAGTTTGTTAAATCTTCACGGTTTAGTGTATGCCTATAAAATGCAGTCTCATCTGGTGAATTATTAAACACTTGCAAAAATTGTGACCGTCGCAAATGGAACATAAACTGAGGATACAGACTGAAATTATGCGATAATCTAAATGATGAAGGGTCATCTCTTCTGTAATCTGCAAACTTTTGACATAATCGTATAAGCATTCTATCAGTCCATCTCAAAATATCCGGTCCATCTTCAACTTCGGCCTTGTATACAGCGATACGTGCCATAAGAACAGCTGCAGCTTCTTGATCGAATGAAGCAGCAATTCTAGGGTCACCTCCTCCAACTAGGGTCCTATAAACAGTTGTGACCCTCAATCGGTAAGTTCCACTAGAATGTTGATAGTGTGTCAAGTATTGAACAATTGCTGGTTGAGTTTGGCCAGCAGCAGATCCACTACCACTTCCTGCAACTTCAAAATAAACTGCATATGTGTGAGCAGGTGTAATGGAACACATTTTCCATGAAACAGTTTGCCCAATACCAATTTCAGTATCAGCTACTGCAGTAGTTTTTTTGTTCAATGATACAGCATGTCCAATAAGACCACTGACTTTTAATTCCTTTGTAGTTAGAACATCCATAGATGCATTGAATGCCATAATCAAATTACCATTTTCATCTTTATTAAACAGTCTTTGAATGCTTTGTTTAAAAATGGATGTAGTGAATGCATCAGTTAGAATCATAACACCACCAGTAGAATTAGGCAGCGATTTCATTTCTTGCATACCAATTTGGTCATAACATCCAGCAAAGATATCAACAGCATGACCATTGGTTGAAGCACGTTTAGCCAATCCTTCATAAAACTTTACAGCCTTTTTATAATGTTTAGCAGAATCTCTATCGATATCATGATGAGATCGAATAGGTTCCTTCAATTCTTGTCCAACAACTAGACCAGGACCCTCAGTAGGTGGACCACCAGCAAATAACATGATACGTGCGCCAGTATTGGGGAACGACTGTTCAAGCAAGCTGACAGCAATACTAAGGGCAACACCGCTACATCTAACTGGACGACGGTCTCTTGGGACAGGCCAGGGATCCTTTTCCAGCTGTTCTATGATATTTGTAAACTGGAATTCACAATTTTGAACAGGTAACAAGAATCTAGAAAATCCAGGAATGGGTCTGTTACCAACACCAGTAGCACCTTGAGGTCTGGGGGCTAATCCGAGCATTTCAGAGACTTGCTTTGCAGTATAATCCTTTGTACCTCTGAAAACATATGATTTGTTACAGGAAGGATACCCTAATTCATGTACTTGGGCCATTGCGCCAAATGTAATCAACCCTACTTGAGCATCAGGCGGGAGCAATGAAAGGGACACAATGATAGAGTCCTTCAATGCTTGAAGATTTTCTTCATCTTGACAAGTATCAACAACAAACAAAAATATGGGAGTGTTAGGAACAGGTCTTGACAAAACATATTCGCAAGTTGAACTTGTAGGTAACAGTTCATGAGGAAGTGCTTGTGGAGTGATATCCTTATAATGTGCGGGCAAGGGATTTCTCGATAAGCAAAATGGACAAATCCATACTTTCGCAAGCAAGTCCAACTGAGCAAATGGGTTCAAGACTGCTCGACACGATGCACGACAAGTAACGGGCTCATATTGAAGTACGGCCAAATCAACCTTCTCTCGAAGTGGTGTATACAAAGTTGAAATTGGCACAACAGTACGTGACGCCTCTAATTTCGTGTTTGGGAAACAATTCCAACTGAATCGAATCCCATCATTCTCCTCATACTGTTCAAAATCCTAAGAAAATGTTAGAGCAAAAAAACGTCTCGTTTTAAGCAAAATCCAGATGGAAAGACGGATCTTCGTTTAATCTCGAGCTATACATACCATCTTTTTCTTTAATTCTCCACAGCGAAATATTACTCGTTTTTGAAAGATACGTCCTACTTTAGGTCACTAACTTTAGTCCAAATTCAGACAGTCTCGTTATACAAATCCTCAGTGGGAACTGGGGTTGAGTGATCTCAAAGCAGGAAGTGGAATTTAAAAGGTGGTTAAATTCTTGGTTGGCCAGCTGGCTGGAATTTTAACAACGCATCGATATCGATTTAACAGGAATTCGATCGAAGTACTAGTACTAGTTGTATGTATATACGAGCTTTTATGATTTAATTTTTCTGAGTGGACAGTCAGTTGAGAACTTTTAATTCTATGTATTGATAAGTTCAATATACATACCTTTTATAGTGCTTGTAGAGAGATATTTGTATATGTTACGGTATTTAACTATTCAATTGGGTGTTTTGATAGTATTTATGTTCAGTAGTGCCTTTGAACTAATAAGCGAAATTACAATGTTTGTGACAGTCCTGACTCCTGCATTACTGCAGCTGCAATTGAATCTTGATCTCGATCTTCGGTGAATCACTCGACTTTTGAGAACCTACTCGGCTTAGTAACCCATAAATTCTATTCACAGGAAGGTCAATGAACTGCAGTATAGAGTTTTAGGATGAGTAGAACGGTTGTGGCTCTAGTGAGTGGCTTTCTTTTGAGGCTCTTTCTGTTGCAAGGGTTCCCAGGGTTAGCAGAGTATATGGACGAGGTGGCCGAATGTTCAACGCCTATAAGCTCGTTTAAACGGCTTCAAGAGGGTATATTTTTATATTTGCATGATTTGTCTCCATACAATGGGAGTATATTTCACCAGTCTCCCTTGTTACTGGCGCTATTTTCAGGATTACCATTGAATTCATGGACAGTTAACGTGTTCTATGCGCTAACTGACACCATGGTGGCACTTGGGCTAGCCCTAAGTGCAAAGGCTCTAAACAAGCCAGTTAAAACAGACGAAAAGGAAAGCAATAGCTTGTCTTATAGCCCAGAAGTTGTAGCTTCGGTTTATTTATTCAATCCGTTCACGTTATTATCAACGGTAGCCAGGTCTACTATGATTTTCACTAATTTTACAATAGCATGGTCTATTTATGATGCCTTATCTCAGAACCACATGCAGGCAATGCTTTTACTGGCATTAGGAACATGCTTCTCACTTTATCCTATTTATCTATTACCTGCTTTAATTTTGGTTGCTAGGAAAAATGCACCAAAAGGCACAGTGGGCGCACAAATCATTACTTATATTGGTTATTTTATAGGGTTCACTGCTAGTTTGTTACTTCTGAGTTATTACTCATCAGGAGAAACATGGGATTTCTTGTATTCGACTTATGGAGCTATATTATTTTTTACCGAATTAGTCCCTAATAGAGGAGTATGGTGGTATTTTTTCTCGGAAATGTTTGATTTTTTCCGACCATTTTTTATTGGAACATTCCAACTATACGTTGCAATGTTTAGCATCCCATTAACGGTCAGATTCAATGCAATGCCTTTATTTGCAGTTATAACTATGACTGGAATCATATCTGTTTATAAGCCTTACCCCGAAGCTGGTGATATAGGGTTCTATTTGACCTTGCTAAGCTTGTACAAACCAGTTGCACAGTTATTAAGGTATCCTCTAGTTGCCAGTTTGACACTATTATATACTTCAGTGCTTGGACCTGTTTTCTACCATTTATGGATATACCTTGGCTCGGGGAACTCCAATTTTTACTATGCAATTACTTTGGTCCATGCTCTTGCGGTTACCATCATATTGTCAGACACGATTTGGGCAGCATTAAGGCTGGAATATGACGGAGGTAAAAGCCCTAATTTGAGCCAGCTATAGGCCATGATCTTGGGATTTATCTCTAGACTCTTCGATAACCTCCTCTGCCATCTTCTTAATATCTTGAGCGCATTCTTGTAAATGTTAGTACGAAAAGATAGAATGTAGTATATTATCTTATGAATATCTTACCAATAATACTTTGATGGTTTGTAGTCGCAGTTTCGAGATCATGCTTGAGCCTTTCAGTGAGCAGTCTAATTGATTCGAGAAAGGCTCTCAGATCCCGTAGTCGTGCCACCTCTTTGTCCATCTATATCATTTACGTATCAACGAATTCGAACCTCTGTATTACCTTCGAAATTCCTCAAGCTTTAAGGTCTTAGCTATAGTCGACGACGACGTCCTAGCCAGCTATAGATATAGCTATATATATATAGGAGACTTTGAGTTACGTACAGTGATTGGTACGTATACGTAATGGTGTTATATGAGATTCAGCCGCACAACTACCAGCGATTCGATCTGATTGGCTTTCATCGTCATAACTTTGAATTTGACTACAAATTTCTTCCTTTGACAAACCCATTTGGTCATTTACAGTTTATCCTCAACAATGTACCAATTGCTTAGAGTAAGTTATTGAACCGATACCATGTCAACTGGAATTGTACTAACTAGTAGACTCGGGCAATTACTGCTGCTGCCAAGTCAGTGACTGTTACCAGTCGTCGAAGCATTGCTACTTCGGCACCAAGACTTGACTTACTCCAAGATATATACGTTAAGGAAATCAAGGGATTCAAGCCTGCTCCCGTCAGTGCCAAAGACGCTGCAGCCGAGACTAGACCATGGAGCGTTCCTAAGGCTCCCGCTCCTCCAAGTGGCGAAATCGCTCTTGATCAAATTGATGAATATGCCAATGCCCCAGTTGAAGTTGAGCATGAAGCTCCTGTTGCTACCGAGGGACAAGCCCAAACTGTCGATACTTCACCTGGTGGGGACTGGTTTGTTGTTGAACCTATTGAATGGGAAGACCATGACGACCACCATTAGAAAAGGGTGTAGTCTGTAGCATGTAATAAAATATTAGACATTAAAGAAAAAATTACGGTAAAATTTCAGTTTGACTTGACTTATTCTTTTTTTTTTGTACATGTTTGTTCTATGCATTCCTATAATTACTACAAAAATATCTTTTTATATAAGAGCCTCACGTTGCTTTTCAGCAAGACGTTTTAATCTTTGAGCACGAAGTTCTTTTCTTTCTGCTTCCACTTTAGCATCATAAACAAGACATTCTTCCAACCCCTTACCAGCAGGAACCATTGGCAAGACTGGTACTTTTTCATCTACAATGACTTCAACAAGAGTAGGACCTTCAGTTTCTAACATTTCCTTTAAGCCTGCTTCCAGTTCATCTAATTTTTCAATACGGATAAATTTAAATCCCATTGCCTCAGCTAATTTTGAATAGTTAGGATTTACTTGATGTGTATGAGCAAATCTATCATCGTAGAAAAGAGATTGCCATTGTGTAACCATACCTTGTTCACTATTATTTAAAACAAGTGCCTTAACATCAATGCCAAATTGAGTAGCAGTTCCCATTTCAGTAAGCGTCATGTTAAATGAAGCATCACCATCAATATCAATTACTGTAGCATCAGGTCGACCAACTTTCGCACCAATAGCTGATGGAAGACCAAAACCCATAGTACCTAATCCACCAGATGTTATAAGAGTTCTTGGATATTTGAATTTGAAAAATTGAGCGGCCCACATTTGATGTTGACCAACACCAGTAGTTATAATAGTATTTTGTTTATTATTTTCACATAGTTCACCAAGTTTCTTTATAACAGTTTGTGGTCTAATAAGTTCATTAGGATCATCTGCTTGATAAGTGAAAGGATATTTATCCTTCCATACTTGAATTTGAGAAAACCATTCATTTCTTGATTCAACTTTATTAACAAGAGGAATGAATTTTGGTAAAGTCTTAGTAACATCTCCATTTATAGCTTCAGTAGCTTCAACTACTTTATTAATATTTTTGGTGGAGATTTCAAAATGAATAATACCTCCTCTATTTTCCAATGCAGCAAGTCGAGCTTCTGGTGCAAATTTTGTAACGGTACCAGTAACACGTTCATCAAATCTAGCACCTAGTGCAATAATAAGATCAGCAGCTTGAATAGCTCTATTAGCATAAGCTGAGCCATGCATACCTACCATGTTTAAGGCCTTAGGATCAGTTTCATCAAATGAACCTAAACCATGTAGGGTGGTAGTTACAGGGATTTGAGCCTTTTCAGCAAGCTCTTTAAGAAGTTTTGGTCCTTCTTCATCGGAGAGAATACCATTACCGGCATATATTATTGGTCGTTTGGCAATATTTAGCAACTTGGCAGCTCTTTGGATAGCAGCTTCTTGTTCATGTGGTACAGCAATAGAAGCTAAATCAGCTAATTGTCTCGATGGGATAGTAGATTCCGTTGGAATAGGTGATCTTAAGACACCGGCAGTAACATCCTTAGGTAAATCAACAAGAACCGGGCCAGGTCGACCAGATGTAGCAATTTCAAATGCTTCATTAATACGACGAGGTAATTCGTCAATGCTATTAACCATAACATTCCATTTCGTGCATGATCTGGTGATACCCACAACATCAGCTTCTTGGAAGGCATCGGTGCCAATAGCAGTAGTAGGTACTTGACCAGTGAATACTACCATGGGAATACCGTCAGATAATGCATCTTGAATAGGAGTAACGACATTAGTGGCACCAGGACCAGAAGTAACAATGACGATACCTGGTTTACCAGTAGCCTTCGCATAACCCTGGGCCATATGTCCGGCACCTTGCTCATGCCGAGGCATGACAAATCGGAAGTGCGGAGAGTTGTAAATACCATCGAATACCGGGAGAATGGCACCTCCAGAATAACCAAAAACGGTATCCACATTGTGTCGAAGCATCATCTCATGGAAGATTTGACCTCCAGTAAGCCCAATAAAGGCATCATCCATAGGCCCCTTATCTGTTTTTGGAGCACTAGTCGTAGCATTGAATGCTGGAGCAGGCTGTGGCCGGTATCTAGAGTAAAAAGTTAGTCATTTTTATAAACACATAAAGAATATTCACCAAAGAATACTTACACTTTGACGGTTGATTTAGAGGCTGGTTTTACACCAGATGAATGTGAGGTTGTGTGTGTTGTCGAGGCGGATGAATAGCACTTTTGCAGAGCTGTACAGCTTCTGGAAACTTGGGAGACGGCCTGTCTTCTCAGGGAAGAAGAAGCCGGGGTTCTCAGAGCAGCTCTCAGCATTTTAACGAGATTCACAGAGATGAACTAGAGGACGTAGCAGGACCCTCGAGTGGACTTGGATGAGCTGTGAACGGGTAGAGAGAAAAAAACTGAGTAAAAAATCTGGGATGAGAAATTCTGGGGAACACTGGGCGAAAAGTCGAAAGAGAACTGGGCCTTTTAAGACTCATTCATTCACGGATCAATATATGTGCGTCTCGGTGATAAATTTTTTTAGTGTATGGAAAATTTCACTGTTAAAATGGCCGATCTCGGAGCGTCACTTTTTCTCCCCACAAAATCAAATGTCATCGCACGAAATTAACAATTCGGAAGAATGGCCTATAAGCTGGATAGAATTAGTCATGTATAATGGATATGTAGCATTGCAGTGGTCCGTTCATGGTTCAAAGCCGTTAGAACAAAGATAAAAATTTTAATAGTGCTTATGATCACGTGATAGTCACGTGACTATTTTAACTACCAAAGGTTTTGAAATTCTAACATTAACAACCAAAAATAATCTCGATCGGCCAATTAAACGCAGAATATTAAGATATAACATTTTCATTCAGTAGACAGTCAAACTGAATAAGATATAACAATGATTCCCTACGAGGCTTTGTTGCCCTTTGGGGTGATGCTAGGAGTATGTTGAGTGTGCGGTTCTTGGAGTGAGGATATGTAGCTAACGGGCAGCTTGCAACTCTATATGGTGGTGTCACGGCAAACCTGAATGAACTGAGAGTAGGAGGTAGAGCACGAAGAATTGGTTATGACAACTGGGACATTGCTAGTATGTGGAGCCGAGTGATTTAGATAGTATTGAAGGATGGATTGTCTAACTGGATTAGTGCATGAGCGAGATAGAAGACTGACAGGGTTCAGACGGGGCAGTAGCGATGACCCAATTGCTCCTGAAGATTTCAAAACCAACTCCAGGAGATTTGTAAGTGATAATGGCACGATTCAGCGTATATTTGAGATGCGGTCTAACTGTTTAGGCATTTAAAACCAATGCCGTTGTTGGCGTTAGTCCTGGTAGCAGACCTATATAAGTATAAATACTAATATATATAATATACTGTCATTTATCTCTACAGTTACGAAGCCATCCATACTCTTATGGCACGGAGATGTACACTTTAAGAAGCTTGCGATACTCCAGTCGCCGGGAATAGGCCTTGGTCTAACTCATGTTGGAAATGAAAACCTCCTGGAGCATTCATAAACAACGTTTAACGTTAAAGTAAAGCTGGTAGTACATTTAATTTGTAGGTATCGAGATCTCGATCCCAGCTTCCAAATCAACAAGATGTCACTTTTTTCTATGGGAGTTAACTCCCTTGAAATAAGCGATGAGCGGATGGAGTTGGCTGAGATAGAGCTGGAGTCTCTTACTCTTTTGTTTAATAGGTATGGCTACAAGGCCTTAGTGCTTTTTTTTATGTTTTTTTCTTTTCTAACAAATTTAGAATGCTAGATACTTGCAAGAAAAAATGCATACCTCCACATTACGCCGAAGAAACACTTAACAAAGGTGAATCTGTCTGCGTTGACCGCTGTGTTTCTAAGTATTTTAAAACCAATCTCCATGTAGGCGATTTTCTACGTCAGAAGGAACAGGGTTATAACGCCCTGAGTTCGTACCAGCAGGTCCACGATTCAATGCAAAATGGCACGATTCCCATACAAAACAACGACAGTTAGACCATCCTGTACATACATATAACATATATAGCATACGATAAGTTATTATCAATAATTCTTCTCTGTCAATTATTTACAAATTAATGGCTATTATATTAATATTAATAATATTACTTGTGTAATTAGTATATTTATAAAACGGGGTAACATATATTACTATAAACAATTAGATTAATTAAGTTAAAATGCACTTCTTGATTTATTATTATCATCCGGCGATACGTGACCGGCGCTTGAAATAGTCGACCATTTTACGAGCCGTTGAAGTTTCTTTCGTCTTATGACTATCTGGAGTTGACACGGCTGCTCCAATATTCGAGTGTCGTGAAGAATTACCAGTGGTCTTTGGTCGTACAGTTGACGCTGATCTAAATACCGATGCATCACGAGGTTGATGATGAGGACCAGGAGTACTTGGAACATTCTTGTAATGATAGTGCTCACCATGAGACACGTTAGCAATATCACTAGCTTGTTGCTGTTGTTGACCATGAGTTGTCTCATAGTTACCAGATGTTTCAGTTGTAATGACCGATTTGTGAGACATTTCATTGGCACTGTTGTATCCATAAACACCACCAGTTGTACTGCTAGCATTGGTTGTTGCAGAACTATTACTGACTTCACTCATTTCAGTGTTTGCAGTTACTTCTGAGCCACCACTAATGACTCGTGGTGATGAAGAAGTTGAAAGTGTTCGCTGTCCTACAACCTTTGGTTGTGATGGCTCATCATTACTAGTAAACCCAGAATAAAAACTCAATAAACTGAATCGCTTTCTTTCAGGTTCAATCATTGAGTTACGATGTTCTTGTCTAGAGTCACGGCGTCGTTCAGATTGCTGTTCATTGCTTGACCTTTGTTGCAAATGCTTTTCTGGAACACCACTACCAAAGGCAACAGAATGTCGTCTATTATCGTTCACAGATTGCTTGTCACTGTTATTATTATTATTATTATGAGTACCCAGTAATTTGGAAAGCCCATATGAAATACTAGCAGCTGCTCGTCGGTGATGACTGTTGATAGGTTTTTCGCCACTACTCTTACCAGTACTTGATTTTCTAACCGATGGTTGTTGAGAAACTTGACGACGATGATGAGTCTTCTTCTCTTCCTCAGATAAAATGGAAGTTCTAATGGGTTCATCCTTGATCTCCCTATCCTTATCCTCAATAGCAGATGATGGTCTTGCACCAGCATCGGAAGAGGTAATACTTTTCTGCCTCTCTGGTTGCTGTACCTGTTGCTGTTGTGATTGACCAAGTTCAGCCAATGCTTGTGTAGATGGACTTGATTTGAATGATGATGGTCGACTAAGCTCACCGGATTTGGCTGAATCTTGAGATACTGCAACTTTAGGCTCGCAGGGTAACTGGAAACTCATTTGTGGAGGAGATGTTGATGCCATACTATTAGTTTCATTGTTACTATTATTAGTGGATACTGGGGTTGCAATAGCACTTGTTGATCCACCAGTAGAACCACTAAGATTAGTTGAAGGAGTAACATCCGAATGTTGCAAATCGCTGAAAAATCCTCCTCCACTACTAAAACCATAACTTGGCTGAAATGATGTTGGTCGTGGCCTACTTCTAGTAGGAGGTGGTAACCTATTAGCAGTGGGATGTTGTTGGGAAACTTTTGGAGCTTCCATTCTTTGAGGTGTTGCTGATCTCGAATCTGGGATATCCAATGATTTCAAAACATCATCATCAGGCTGTTTCTGTTGCTGCTGTTGTTTTCCTACAGATCTATGCTCTTGAGATAAAACCAATCCCTTTGAATAAGTGGCCTGCACTGAATGTCGTCTATCATAAGCTGATCCACTATCGCCATTTCCTCCAAGAGTAGTATAAAATGAAGCAATAGCTGAATTCGTTCTTGCGTGACCTCTAGATGAAACATGTGAAGAAGCAGATGCTGGAGAAACTGCAATGGTAGGTTTACCAGGACTAGTACCTTCCAATAAGTTTACAGCGGAATTATTTGCTGACGATGAAGATATAACTCCCGATTGCCGTGATGATTGATATTCTTGATATCTTGCATTTGTATTTGATTGTTGAGGATTGAAACTTGATCTTTCACTAACAGTTGCATTACGTTTAACTTGAACACTTTGAGATCTACCCAAACCTGCTTCTCTTGCAGTTGCAATTGTAGATGCTGATCTTGATACGGTTGGATTGATATTTGATTTGGCAGCGTTTGCTTGATAGCTTTGATCCCATTCGTATGGAGTAACTGATAAGAAATGAACATGAGGAGCTAACCATGGATGAGATCGTATTGAATTAAGATCAATACGTTTATTAGGATCAGCTACTAAGATTCTTCTTAATAAATCTCTTGGTACTGGAGTGATATATTCAGCAAATGTCAATGGAGTAGTCGTGATATATTGATATAATCGATTAATATCTTCACCATCAGGATTAGCTGGATCATCATCATAAGGTAAATATCCAGCAAGCATTGCATACAAAATGACTCCACAACTCCATACATCTACTTTTTGTCCAACATATTTAGAATCAGTTAAGACCAATTCAGGAGCTGCATAACAAGGTGAACCACAAGAAGTACTCATTAAATCAGTAGTAGATTCACCATTACTTGAAACTCCAAAAGAATTTGCAAACCCAAAATCAGTTATAATGATATTTTTATTTCTATCCAACAAAAGATTTTCAAGTTTAAGATCACGGTGAACAATACCCTTTGAATGTAAATAATGAACTCCTGAAATTAATTGTGCAAAAAGTCGGCATGCAACACTTTCTTTAAGACATCTATGAGCAATGATATAATCAAAAAGTTCACCACCAGAAGCATATTCTAAAACAATGCCAATATATTTATCATTATGAATAACTTGTTCTAACCGAACAATATTAGGATGCGACAAGATTTTAAGAGCATTAATTTCTCTAAATACTTTGGTTTCTTTACTACTCTCTGGAGGAACTGTTTCTTTCTTTATAAGCTTTATTGCCACTTGCTCCGGCATTTTACCATCTTTCCTCCATCCGAGTTTGACTTTACCAAATTCACCTTGGCCTAAAGTCGAGCCAAGGATATAATCACCAAACCTTACTTCTTTATGAATTCGCTTACCTATAGCTGTAGATACCCGGTTGGCCTGTCTTGAAGACACCCTTGGTGGTATCTTAGGATCAGTCATTATATTTGGTTAGTTTATTAAAGCCTGGAATGTTTGGTATCCAAAATGGTGGTGGCCTATAAAATATGTCTGGTTATTAAGGGCTTATTATTAGGACTTGGGCTTTCGCGTTTTCCCTAGGTATGAAGGCAAAACAACAAAAAACCAAAATTTAAACACGTCCAATGTGTAGAGAAACTATGAAAATTCCTCTTCTTTATATCCAAAATAAATATGAGCAGAAAGGTCCTGCGAAGAATGGAATGTGGTTGACCAGGGGTTATTGATACGCGCAAAAGATGCGATCTTCAGCCACTAATGTTTAAGGTATGTTGACGATGACCTGAAACCACACAAATATGGAGAGCTAGAGACGGTTAGAAAATTTGTTAACATGGAGGCAGTGATAGAAGTGGGAATAGATATTTCATTGGATACGAGCAAATACTCCACTGGACTGGAATCCTGTAGGACTTCAACCAAGGGTTGGTACTAGAAATCGGTCCAAATGAAAATTTACCCCTATAGAGCCAAAAACAATCAAAACTTACGTGATAATTCCAAGCCAAAAGCCAACGAGAATTCTTACCAAATGGTGGGCTGTGTATAACCAAATACCTGTGGCAATTATATGGGGTTTGTCGAGCTTACCAGCACCTTATGCCCCTTAAATAATCTAACTTGATCCCTCTGAGCTTTGCTCTATATACAGTTAATACCGGCTAACAAGAAACCCAAAAAAAGACAAGACTCCAACCGTGAAGAGATCCATATAATTTTGTTTTGTTTTTGTTTCTTGTGGTGTTGGTTCTCTCAAGATCGTTTGTTTTGTTTATACTTACAGATTAGGGAGCAAAGGGGACCTATCTTTTTCTTCCGAAAGCCTCAGTCCCTACTGTGGGTGTTCTTGAGGTAACTGGATGTTGCGGAAGGTCCAGTACCTTGCACGAGGCTAGACGCAGTTGATGCGAGATGGGGAAAAGAAAGGGAATGTAGGGCGAAAAGAGGGAAGAGTAGGGGGAAGAGAAGAGCAGGGGGAAAAAAATATGTGACGATGACGGTGATAATACCGGTGATGCTGATGATAGTGCCAAAAGGTTAAAGGGCGATTTGGGGGTGTTAGAGATTCCCAAGGAACGGCAACAGTAAGATTACGCTCGCGAATGTGGTTTCCCAAACAAGAGCGGAATGATACAGTTGGCAGACAGCTAAGGGTACTTGTGAGCCAGTGGGGGGCAAAAACTGAAATTAAAAGGGGGGAAAATACTGATAGAGAGTGTGTAAAAAAAGGGGGGGAGGAAGCCACGCACAACGCGTGTATAATTTAGTGTTTGTTTGGAATATTTCCCCCTGGAGGACCGGTAGACAGGTAGCGTTTTGGGACAAGATTCTTTTTTTATTACGAGAGTTAAGCAAAATGTGATGTAGCTGCCCGGCGCACGTACCTACATGTATATGTCGACGTTGACGGTTCATAAACACAGAGTTTTCGATGCACGTTACATGTGTACAGGGGGGGAAAAAAAAGTCTACCTATTATTTTAGCTCTTTAGCTATGGAGGGAGCACATTGGCTGGCACAATTGAGCTTGGGGAGGTCTTTGTCTCCAGTGGATATTTGAGGAATGCTGGAGTTCACGCAAGCAAGAATGGGTCCACTCAGGGCCTTTGAATTAACAATACTGGCATTGTTTACAAATATTGGAAAAATCTGGCAGATCGAAAATCCACCGATGGCCCAGTTGGGAATTTGAACGCCCAAATTTAGCGTCAAAAGCGGTCATCATCAAGCGCTTGCATAAATTTGCGTTGTGTTTATTTTTGTTTTTTGAGGTTTTGAAATGTCAGCTCGTTTCTTTTTGCTCCACCTGCGCTTAATTTGTTTATGTTTTTGTCAACAAACCATAGATCGATCTGAGATTAGATTTGATCAGACTTGATCGATCTGAGCTCAGGGCTCGAGCAGCTATATGTCATTTGGAAGATATCAGATATCAGTGATATTTATCTGACCTGTAATTATGGCAAATAGCGAGAAACGATTTTTTGGGGCAGATGAAATCTTAAATCTCGTGCACGTACGCGGTTGGGTCGGAATATTGGCCAATTTGGTCATTCAAAGTTACCCACTTTGGTTTCCCTTAGTTGATTACGCGTACAATAGTGGGTTTTTTAGAGTTTGTGGGTCCTAACTTATTACAATTAGGTCCATGAGTTTAAAGCGGTATTAAATTTAGCGTTACGTGCGTTACGTGCGGTTGGTGCGTACACAGCTCAATTACATAGTAGCCAGTTTCATTACAGTGAGACATGCACGAATTGACGAAAGGATTGTTTCGGTTTCTAATTGATATGCGCGTGCGATATCGATATAACAGTACTGCAAGCCTTGAATTTAAGCTTTTCCCGTGCTTTGGGTTTTAATATTACTGGAGACACGAATGTGGTCAATGGTTTATGCTTAAATGTAACCGTATGTAACCTGATGACTTGGATTTCCGGGGTCAGACGTTTGTATCTACTTTGGATGTTCTAACATTGTTCCAACAAGAGCTATAACTACTGATATTAGATATTGCAGTTGCAATGCTTGAATATCACGGATCACGTAGCCATATCCCAAAGGCTTGGGTTTATGCCAACTGGCAACTCTAACTACTGGATCAATCTGTCATGATCATTTGTATTCCATCAATTGAATCGAAATGTCAAAAAATTTTGAAGCACGTACGTACGTTAAATAATATTGGTGATCATGACGCGTTTAATTAATTATATTAATTAAGTCGCGTCGAGATCGATTTATAGCTTATAGTCAAACCCATTTTACGCGTCAATACTTTCAATCATTTAATGAATATCCATGTACATATCTCCCCCACAGTTCCAAGAGGCATTCAATGAAATACGGCAGAGCTCTTTGTCACATACAACATGTAAGATAGTGATATTTGTTGCATCATTAGATATTGATGCATTATGTGGAGCCAAAATGATTAGTAATTTATTCAAGATGGAATTATTACCTCATAAAATCGTACCAGTAGTTGGGTATCGAGAATTGAAAACTAATTACCATGAATTGCAAGAAGAAGTCACGTCGGTTATTTGTATAGGATGTGGCTCAACTGTTGATTTGGAGGACTATTTTGAAATTGAAAATGAAGAGGATGGTGAAATTACTAATGATAGAACTTTAGTTAATCCTTCAAGAAAAATTTATATAATTGATAGTCATCGGCCATGGAATCTTGATAATATCTTTGGGTCATCTACAGTTATTTGTTTTGATGATGGTAAAATAGATGAAGAATTAAATGATCATAAAGAAGCATATAGGTTTTTATCAAATTTCTATGCTGATGCTGTAGATGAAGCATTAAGTGAAGAAAGTGATAATGATGATGATGAGGAGGAGGAGGAGCATAATGATATAGAGGACGAAATAGGTGAAGATGAGAATGAATCAAGGGGAATAGATGAAGGTGAAAATGAATCAGAGGAAATAGGCGAAGATGAATCAAGGGATATAACTGCAGTTAATGAAAATAATGGTAAAACAGAGAAATCAATCAGAAAAGAATTAAGAAGATTAAAACAAATTCATAGTGATTTACTTGAAGATTATTATCAACAAGGTACAACTATAACTTCATCAATAACTACGCAAATTTATTCATTAATATCTGATTTAGGTGAAACTTCATTACAATATTTATGGCTAACAATTATTGGTGTTACATCATTAGATGCACAATATCCACAAATATATCAATCACTTTATCCATTATTAAGAGATGAAGTTGAACGATTAAGTACTCCTAATACCTCATCATCTTCGACCACTTTATTAATTGAAACTGATTATGCATTATTTTTATTACGGCATTGGTCTCTTTATGAAAGTATGATTCATTCCTCCTATTTATCTGCGAAATTGCAATTATGGACTGAAGAAGGCCGTAAAAAGTTGCATAAAATGCTTGCAAGAATGGGGATAGCTCTTCATGAGTCTCGTGAATCTTGGCAACATATGGATATAAATTTAAAACGATCATTAAAGGATAAAATATCAAATGTTTCTGGTACTTATGGAATAGAAGGAGTTATAAGACAAGGCGTTATACAAAGATATGGTTATAAAAGCTCGGTATCTGCTGGTGATTGTGTTGATGCATTAAGTGCTTTATTGGAATGTGGTTCTCATGGGGTTTCAAGAATATATGGTGAAGCCGCAGCTAAAACTATTGAAATTGATCCAAGTGAAGCTTCAATTCATCGTGATAAAGAATGGATCTCTAACTTTTGGGTTGCTTGGGATGCTCTTGATAATATTGAGCAATTATTAGTAGGTATTGAACGAGCTAAATCTATTCAAAAAGCTATAGTATCAGCTGGAACTGCTTTATTTGAAAAACGTCAAATAAAAGACTTAGTATCATTTAGATTGGCAGTAGTAAGAGAAGGTGGTTATGCTGAATTAGAAATGTTTAGAAATCCTTTAGTGTTAGCAAGATTAGGCGTATGGTTAGGTGAAGCTTGTGCTTATGTACATTCTCAACCATTACCTTTAGTTGTTGCTTCCTTAGATAATACTACTGGAACTTATATGGTGTTAGGTATGAGTGCTAAACGTCCAAGAGATATTGATGATATAATTGAAAGTGATGATATTTTGGATGATCCATTATTTGATACTGCTTTGATGAGTAATAAATTCGGTAAAGTATTCCAAGAAACTGCTGATTTAATTCATGCTAAAGTAAGATTAGATGCCTTTGAATCATCTATAATTGAAGTTGCAAAGGATGATTTAACAAGATTTTTAGAAGCTTTAGTCTTACGTGGTGCTCTAAATAAATGACATTTAAATTAATTATTACTTTCAATTACTCTGTTTTTGTGTGTCTCCTTTTTGTAATTCTAAAACAATAGCCTTTAATGAATTGATTTCATCTAATAATTCAACTAATAATGGTTGTTCAGTTGAAGATTTCTCAATTGAAGTTTTCAAATTATTCAAATCTTGTTCCCATTTATTATTATTAAATAAAAATTCAGGATCACCAGAATTAATAGCTAATTCAACTTGATGAGCTTCTCTATCTTGTAGTTCAGTATTACCAGTTGATTCATCAAACCCATCATATAAATCCCATTCTTCATCGATTTCATTTGCATCATCTTTTAAACCCTTTGAACGATTATAACTTACTCTTCTTGCAGTTCTTGCCTCTGAAAAGGCAATATATAATAATACTGGTGAATAAACAATTGTCATAACCACTTGATTAATTTTATGATAAACAATTGGATCAACCCACCATTCTAAAGGTAAGATCAAAAAAAATGATTCAATTAAATTTAATGGTGGGATAAAAACATTTGCATCTGGTGGTCTAACATATCTTAAAGTCTTTAGAGCCATTAATGCCATATATTCATCAACAGCATTATCATAAATATTTTGATAAGCACTATTGAATAATGCAACAAGAATATTCATAAGTAAAACACTAATTAAAAATGTAAAAGTATAATATAAAATTTCTCCATAAGGTTGAGAAAAATTAACAATCCATTCAAATTCAGGTGAATCTAAAACTGTTCTTGTTAATACTCCTGCAACTATTCTTGTTGCATCTAATTTACCATCAATTTGATCAAGGGCAATAAATGCTTGAAGGAAACCAGCACCAATAACTATTAGTAATACGAAATATAATATACTTTCTTTCATCAATTCTTTTAAAACTATAAGCATTGCTCCAAAAAATTGAACTGAATCAAGATAAAGTAAGATCCTACCCCAAATAAATGGTGCAACACTTGCTAATAATCGTCTTGCTGCTTCCAAATTATAGAATCTTAAAATAATTGAAGTTGTAACTAATACATATAATGTATCATTAAATGCATTCCAGAATCCAAAATAAGCAGTTCCAACTGATAATAATTTAATAATTTCATCTAAAAGATAAGCAAGAGTTATTAAATGAAATGTTATATTACTAGCCAATTGAGATCCACCTTCATCATGATCATCATTAACCGTGATTGTATATAATATTAAATAAATGATAGATACAATCAATTGAAGATAATTCTGATATTTTGGAGTTTTAATTCTTTCAGCATTAAAATGAACTGATGGTCTTGTATCATTAACTTGTTTATAAAATTCAAATTGACCTTCATTAACATCACTTTGTAAAATCCAACCTCTCCAAAGCCATTCCATACATCGTTGATATCCAGAAGATCCAATAACAACTAAACAATGATGATCAACTGATAATTCTAAGGCACTAACTGGTGTACTATCATGGCCATGTAAAGTTATTCTATAACGACGACAAAGCATATCTCTAAACAGATAATAGTCATCATTTTCATTCTCAATGATTTGTTTAGCTATCCATTGAGATGCATATGCTCTTGTAAGATATAAATCAGTATCATAAAGGGCCTTAGACGCTGCAGATGTATTCCAACGATAAACAGTCAATAACGCAAAAATAATACACGACCGGTATCGACGAGAGCTTGTACCTATTTCGCCATTACCTTTCCCACCCGCAGCTTCTAAAACAAGTTCAATAACTCTATCAGTTATAATGTTTGACCGGGTACCAGCAATTTGGTCCTCACTAGCTTCAGATTGAACAGCCGTATCAATGACCTGCTTGACCCGCATAGCTATCTTTAGCACATGCTTGGGCCCCACAGACAGTGTCGGTTCGGGTATATCTTCAACCATTGTTACAAGGCAAGTAATACAAAATTCTGTAAATTTCAAGGGGCAATGCGCTCTGGCTAGCTAGCGCTATAGATAAACGCCTCGATGATCATCATGAAACGCGAGCGCTCTCGATTACCCCTGATATTGCTTCTTCCGGGTAATTATATTTTTGATAAGTGAACTACAGGGTAATAATGTTTTCTTGGTAAAAATAGGGTTAACAGTTGTCGGGTATATAACATTAACCGCATGTAGATACCGCATGGGCTCGGTAATATGTAAATATTTCATAAAGGCTGAATGTAAAGTTTTGGTTTACAATCACGAAACATTTGGTTGGTCGATTTAGATCAAATACGGCTGAAAAATTTATTTAATTTATTTTTTTCAATTTATGTGTCATGACTCAGGTATAAATTATAAATATAACTGGTTTATCCACTTTTATAACTTATCCAAATCATGAGAAGGTCACTGAATAGGTTTAGTATTGGCAGAAGGGTCCATTTACCCTTAAATGCATGTAACCGACCTGTGTATAGGTTACCATGTCGATTTTATTCTACAGATCCATTACATGAACCAAGAGAAAATGATGAAGTTGATCTTGTTATAGTTGGTGCGGGACCGGCAGGATTAGCAGCTGCAATTAAATTTAAACAATTAGATAGCGAAGGTGCGTTACGGGTGGTTGTACTTGAAAAGGGGTCCGAGCTTGGATCACACATTGTTTCTGGAGCAGTTATAGAACCACGAGCATTAGATGAATTATTACCAACATGGAGAGATGATCCACCACCTACTGCTACGTTAGTTGAACATGATGTAGTAAGATTTCTTACCAAGACACGAGCAATTCCCTTACCTGTTCCTCCGACTATGCAAAATAAAGGTAAAAATTATGCAACATCACTAAACGAAGTTGTTAAATGGTTAGGTAATAAAGCTGAAGAATTAGGTGTAGAAATTTATCCCGGATTCTCTGTTAGTGAAATTGTTTATAATGAAGATGGGTCAGTTAAAGGAGTAGCTACTAATGATATGGGGATAAGTAAAAATGGTACAGCTAAGGATACATTTCAAAGAGGAATGGAATTCCATGCTAAAATCACTTTATTAGGTGAAGGATGTCATGGATCATTAACTAAACAAATTATTAAAAAATTTAATTTAAGAGAAAATAGTGATCCACCAACATATGGATTAGGTATAAAAGAAGTATGGAAAGTACCTAATGAGAATTTTAAAAAGGGATATGTTGCTCATACTACTGGATATCCATTAACTGATGCATATGGTGGAGGATTTATTTATCACTTTGGTGATAATTTAGTATCAATTGGTCATGTTATTGGATTAGATTATAAGAATCCTTATTTGTCACCATATTGGGAGTTTCAAAAACTCAAGCATCATCCTTTTTATTCTCAACATTTAATTGGTGGTACTTGTTTAACTTATGCCGCAAGAGCACTTTCAGAAGGTGGATATCAATCAATACCTAAATTAATATTCCCTGGTGGAGCATTAATAGGTGATACTGCTGGGTTTATGAATGTACCTAAAATTAAAGGTTCACATAATGCAATGAAAACTGGAATGTTAGCAGCTGAAGCTGCTTATAAAACAATTAATAAAGAAATTTCATCACCAATTATATTAAATGAATATGAAGAAAATTTTAAAAAATCATGGGTAAATAAAGAATTATATGAAGCAAGAAATTTTAGACCAGCATTAAATTATTTTGGTGGTACATTATATGCAGGATTTGATACATTAATTAAAGGGAAAGTACCATGGACTTTACATCATCATCATACTGATTCAGAAATAACTCAAGATGCTTCAAAATATAAACCAATTGATTATCCTAAACCTGATGGTAAAATATCATTTGATCTTATGACATCAGTTTCAAGAACTGGTACTTATCATGATGATGATGAACCATGTCATTTAAAATTACCAAATCAAGATTTACAAAAACATGCTGAAATTAGTTATCCAAAATATAAAGGTATTGAACAAAGATTCTGTCCTGCTGGTGTTTATGAATATATTTCATCTGAAGATGGGAAATCATTACCAACTTTTCAAATCAATTCACAAAATTGTATTCATTGTAAAACTTGTGATATTAAAACTCCTGCTCAAGATATTAATTGGACTGTACCTGAAGGTGGTGATGGTCCAAAATATGTATTATCATAGCATTTAAAATAAATAAATATTAATAAATAATATATAACATGTTATACTACAAATAAAAGTCTTAAAAAGAACAAAAAAATGTTAAATCATAAACATAATATATTATCATATAATCATTAAGCTACCCATATAGATAAAACATTACCCAGATTTCCACTACCAACACTTGATGAACTACCATTTCTATTACTTGATAAAGAATCATTTTTCAGTAGTTCCAAAGCCATTTGAACATCTTCATCATTATTTATTGTAATGAAATCTTCATCTTCATCTTTATATTTTAATCTTAATGGCATTGGAATTTGTTTACTGCATAACCGTACTTTTCGTTCAACTCTTTCCAATAATTGTTCATATTTAATATCATTAGGCATAATTAATAAAAATGAATCATCCAAACAGTTCAATTTCACCTTGATTTGATTACTATGATTACTTGTTAATGATGCACTGCTACCATTAGCTCCTGGTGATGATGAAGTTGAAGATGATGGTTTAATACCTCCAGGAAATGATGCTGATTTAACTCCAATTTTACCACTACCATTACTATTAACACTAGTTGTACTCATATTGAAATTCTCACTTTTAACTCGTGTACTAACTTGAGCTAATGGCGGTCCCATTGTTGATGGTGTTGAAACTATACTACTATTACCATTCATATTATTATGAGGTGAACTAGCAGATCGATTTCTTGATGCTTGAGAAATTCCTGGAGTAACATTACCACCATTACCATTACTTGAAACAGCAGCCTTGAAATAACTTGAATTCATAGATGAAGTAGATGATAATGATACATTACTACCTTGTCTTGAACGAATTTTCATCATATTATCAAAATCATCAGTTAAATCATATTGTTGAGGTGTTCCTGGTTGTTGAGCATGATGTAATTGATAATGTTGATATTGTGGATTAAATTGTGGTGGTGGTGGTGGTGGTACAGCCTGTTGACCATTATATTGAGTTTGTACATGCAATTGAGGTTGACGAGGTCTTTGTGATTGTTGTTGTTGTTGTCTTTGTAATTGTTGTTGATAAATATATTGTTGTTGTTGATTCCCATAAGAATATCTATCAGGTAAATCATCATCAGATTCATGATAAGATGTATGATTAACAAGAGTTTCTTGATCAGTACCAGTTGTAAATGATGCTTGATAAATATCAGGTTCTTCATATCTTGCAACCATTCGTTTAATACTTGATTCCCATTGACCTAATTGTTCTTCATTTCTAAATCGGATATCAAAAAATCCTGCATCAGATGCATCATCTTTACCCCAAGATAAATGTAACCAATAACCATTTTCCTTTTTGGCAGTATGAACATCAGTAATATAAGCCATATAAATTCGACCTTTTAATACTAAACTTGAACGTTTTGAACCACCACCACTATTTCTATCAGAATCTTTTGATTTTTTTAGAGACATTGTAGATTTTTTAGAGGCAGCAGCTTCTTTACAACATAATATAATATTTTCAAATAAATATAAATGATATTCTCTTTCAAATCCAGTTTTAGCAACAAGAAATATACCATCATGTAATAATTCACCAAAATCTTCAACATTATGACCTCTCCAATCTCTTAATCTTGAATGTAAATCACGTACAACTTCAACATTTTCCATTCTTCGTTGAGTTTCATTAACATTAGCAGTAATTGTTTTAACTCGTTCTAAACCTTCAACAAGTTCATTATAAAAGGGCCAATCTTGAGGAGTCTTTTTAATCAATTCCTTAAATAATAAGGGATATTTACAAATCCGTTGGATTGGTTTAATCAACATACATTGAAGTTCAAAACTAGCTTCAATCACATTATTCAATGCTTGTAATTTAGGTACTTCAGCTGCTGCCAAATCACATGCTCTTCGTACATTTAATGCATAACCTTGATAAACTTCAAATCCTTCTTCTAATGTGAAAAATAATGATCCAAATCGTTGTTCCATTGATGGTAAATCTGCATTATATTCAATTCCAATTAAAAATCGTCGTTGAAAATCTAATAATTGAGTTAGATTTGGAAATAATGCATGTATAGCATCAGCACTTAATATTCCAGATTTTTGAAGTTGATAATGATAACTACTTAATACTTCCAAATCTTGAACATATTTTCTTTCAGTAGTTAATAATTCATTAACCACTTGATTTCTTTGATGATCATTTTCTGATTCTTCATTGGATTCCTTTTCATTTTCTACTTCTTCATCCAATGGAAGTAAACCTCGTTGTTCAATTGTATCAAGAATAAGTTGAACAGTATTTATAACTTTCAAAAAATCACTAGTTGAATCACTAAAAACATTGGTGATTGTAAATAACATATTATCAGTATAACCTAATTCCGATTTACAACCTTGAACAAAATCATAAACTGCTCTTTTAGATACTTTGATATCATCAACAACTACTGGTGCTCTTAATGGTTGTTTTGGACCAAGAGCATTAAATAATGCACATAATGAACATCCTAATCGGAAAAATCTCCATACATGTGTAACTGGATCAACTTTACTATCAGGTGGTAAGATCCCCATGGAATATTCAGCTAAAAGCCATGACGAATTACCATTAAGTGAAGTGGTTGAACCCATAGGTAATGATACAAATGATCCACCAGATGTAATAGGAGTGTTTGCTGATGGGGTTATAGTACTTGTAGGTGATGAAACATTAATACTTGATCCATTACTACCCCTTGAAAAATTGTTATTACTGGTTCTGATTGGTTCAGCACCATTACATGAATGAAAATATACTTGTAACCCAGGAACTCGAAGTAATCGTTTCCTTAATGCTACACAGATTTGATAAATTGAACTTTGAGAATCTGCTGGTTTATTCGATACTAGTCCTGGTACAGCGACAGGCCCGCCTACACTGTTTGAACTAGCATTGGCTTCATTAATGCTAAAATTGCTTTGTGTCGTGTTTCCTGGAACCCCACCACCAATAGTTGCTGGAGTGCTCCGTAAAGATGTATTACTTGCTAGATTATTACTGCCATTCCACTGAGTGGTTGGTGTAACTTTCCCACTCGAAGTAGGACCAGGCGACATTCCTGAAGATAACGATCTTGCTGTAGATGCTGCTGAGTACTGAAGCTGACTTATAGATGCAACGCTCCCATTACTATACCCGTATGGAGAATTCGTCGAGGTCGTTGCTGTTGTTGTCGTACTTGTCGTCGTTGTTGTCGTCGTCGTGGTAGTGTTGCTATTCGTAGAAACATTACTGCCAGCACTTAACGGTGAACTTGCGTTCCCAACACCACTACTACTGCCAGGACCAGCACCACCACCTACTGTACTAGCTGGGCCCGCAGAATGAGAGGCATGGTGTTGCAGCGAAATCTCGGACCCGGACTGCGACATGTATGAAGATGCAGTGGGAGAGGTGAAGGGCATCTGCTGTAAGTTGATTTGGTTCATCTTAGACGGACCTACTTATTCACCAAAGGGTGTTTGAATGTAGATCTTCTTGTGCCCAGAGGGACCCTCCTTGTACCTGGAATGTGTACCCTTTACAACCGTCCTAAGATAATAAGATTATGACCCAAAGATACACAGATAGTCAGTCACAATCCGTCACTTTGGAAGTAATTTTTTTCTTCTATCCTGATTCTCCTGTGTGTCTCACAAGAAGTTACTGTACCCCAAGTGAGAAAGCCAAAAAAGAAAGCCAAAAAGAAGAGGAGAGTGGAAGACGTTCCTCAAAAATAACCCAAAAGAAAACAAAAAAAAATAAAAAAAAAACCACCTCCAAGAGAAGAAAAAAAAGAACGCTCAACGGTACCGTCCTAACCCTATTGTCAGGAGGACTATATGCAAGTGTCGAGTGTAATTTTCCCCAAAAAAGAGAGTTCCAAGGGGGTTTCCGAGCTAGAAAAAAGTGTGTTGTTGTAGCTGGAACTTTGTTTCTGTTTCCCCAAAAAAAAACAAAAAAAAATAAAAGGACTAGTGACCAGGGTATATTATCGTGTTTACACCGGTATCTCGAGCGCCCAAGCCGACAGACACAAGCAGGAGGCCGCCGTGCCGGAAATAAATAGGTGCGCAAACGTCACAACCGCCAGCCGTTGTGGCAATTTTGTGTGTTTCTTTGGAAATTGAAATGAGAAGTTGAAGTTGAAAAGGGGAGAAAGAGAAGAAGAAATAAGATGAGAGTATTGCAAAAGGGTCTTTAGGGCGCCCTAAAATTATTAGATAGCCTCGTCGCGAGCCTTATGGAGATTACACTGCTAATCGAGAATATTTATTGCCATGTTTTTTTGTTATTGCAATAAAGTGTAGTTGTTGTTGTTGTTGTTGTTGTTGTTGTTGTTGTTGTTCGACCCCCTTTTTTACAATTTTTTTTTTTTTTTTAATTTAACGATCGATCGACAGGCGAATCAAGGGGTAAATCCTCCGTTTCCATAGTAACCGTTCAATTATTCCTATTTTGTAATTACATAGAATACAAACCAATAAAATATATTAATGCAATAATATATTATTATTATTATATTAACCAAGCTATAGTTATAAATCTATTGGATACTCCAATGGGGTCTAATATCAATTTGGGGTTTAACACTAATTTGGGGTGAAATATGATTATTATAATTGGCCAATTGGCCAATCACCCTAGGGAAAACGCGTTCAATTGAGTTCAAGCTTCCAAAGTGGGTGTGGAACCAACTACCAAGAACAATGAATTACTAGGTCTTGATGCATTTAATTGTATTATCTAGTAACTGCAGTTTATTGCAAACTCTGTTTCCAGTTATGTATCTTTCATCAAAAGGACATATGTCTGTTACAGGAAAAAAGAAGAGCAAAAAACTCTAACCCTAATCACTTGTCCAATGACGTTGGTATATATATATATATATATATATATATATATTTTAATATATTTTAGTTATAACATGTTATTTACTAAATTTTACATTTTAAAACTTCAAAGATGCTTCATATGAGTAAAATATTGAATTATTGAGTTTTTCTTCTTCTTATAGCATTATCAGCAACCCAAACACCTCTATCAATTAAAGCAGCAGCAGAAATTATTCCACCAATAGAAGCACATAATCCAGCTAAAAATCCTCCAAATGTTTTTTCTCTAGTTTCACGATGAATAATTTTCATTGGTGATATATTATAAGCAAATATAACTCCAGGTAATCCACCACGTTGATGGAAAGTATGAGGATGATCTTCATCTCTACCACCAACTAAATGACGTTCATGTGAAGTGACACTATATTGATTAGTATCAACAACTTCACCATCTAGAGATTCATATCTTGTACCAACGACGGTTAAAAAATAATTAAATTGAAAGGCCTTTTCGTAAGTATTATGAATAGCATTTTTCAGTGGATTACTTGGAGCTTGATTTTCTGATTGTAATCTTTTCAATTGATCATTATTTGGTTGAGGTCCAAATGATAAATCATTAATTATATGTGAACATGTAAATGGCATATCTTTATTAAAATAAAAAGAAGTATCATGAGAATGTTGTAAATTATGAGTAAATGATGCACCAGGTGCAAAATGAAAATTTCCTGCAACTTTATTAACATAAATTGAACCAGCAATATTACAACCTTCAGATTTTTGAGAATCTAATTGTTCTTGATAATGTTCTTGTTCACATTGTTCAATTCCTGAACCATCATGAAATGCCCAACCCTTTTTAATATAAGCAGCTTTAACATCGGAACATGAATTACAACATTGATCTGGTTCAGTAGCTGCTCCCCAGCATGATCCACAATAATTGGGGTCTCTATTTCTTGCCGCTATAGCATTTTCAATCTCAATCATTAAAGGAGTAGCAGATAAAATTTCTCCTCGTTCATCTAATCTAGTTTTAATAATTCCATGCTCAACTTCTTGTTGAACTTCTCCAGATGCATCCATAACATCCAATGTCACAAGATTACATGGCAAATTAGGGAAAGTAACATCAATGTGGATCTCTAACCGTTCTCCTCTAGCAGCATCAACAATCAATTCAGATCTATCAGTAATTCGTCTATAATCTGACCATTCAGCAATAATCATCCAAATTATCAGTAAACTGGCTATTATCGTTACTAATCCCCCCGAAGCCGTGCGAACCCGCGCATCCTCCACCGTCTTTGCAAACGCGTCAAACGCAAGCAACTTCCTCGGAGGCATCCTCCTAATATCTGGTCATATACCTATACCTCAAGGATCCAATATCTATAAATATTTGTCAATATCAATTGATCAATATTGATCTGGCCATATATATATAGGGAGATTCTAAAGTGACAGCGTTTTTACTAAATCGACAAACGTTT
>JAJMEQ010000090.1:0-51573 GCA_030574255.1 Groenewaldozyma tartarivorans | reverse complement strand
GAAATTCTCCCAAAAAATAATCTGATCGAGATTCGTCGGGGCAAACTCACCCTTAATGTTATAAAATGAGGCTATAGCTATAGTCTAGGGTTTATAAATCGCGCTCGATTTTACGATATACCGTTACGCGTTATGTCAATAATAGCAGGACCCACGGAGGAACTCCGCCATGGGAGAACCCCGTTGGTCTCGAGAGCATCTAATAGGCATAATGTATGCAATGTAATGACAATTCATGGAATGAAGAAAAGAAGGTATGGATCTAACTTATAGGTATCGGGATCGCGGGAGCCAACGGAACGACCCAGGCGAACAATTCTACGGCTTGATTTGGACAAAGACGAGAGTTCTAGTTTTAGCCTAGACAACAAGATGTCTCCTATGTACAATCCGAGTCAGGTAGTGCCACCTCTTAGCAATGACTCTGAAGATCAGGAACGGGTGTTAATGGCTGATTTATTAAACGTGGTAACTGGATGTGAAGGTGAATATATCAGGTTTATAGATGGCTTTGACCCTAACTCTGAAACTGATCGGCGTGAGGGTGGCGGGTTTCAACTAGTTAGAAACATGGATCCAGGCCTAAGCGTTTTAGCGAACGAAATAGCTAGTTATGGAAAATATTTTATTGCAATTAATGCATTTATAGATTACCAAAGTAAACCGGATAATGGGAGTGTGAACCAAGCATTTTGTGCTAGTCTGAGAAAACTATTAAAGTATCATCTGAAAGTAGTTTCTGAGCTTGAATGCCGACTTCTAACTGAGAAATCATTCTCATTGAGTACCCTTAACACTGAATTGTTGGAAGTAGGTAGGCTATTGCGATATGCATCACAATTGACAAGAAAAATCCTACGAGAAAATAACAGAAAATATAAAGAAGCGTCTGAAGTTGATACTAGAGATGAAGTGGTTGCTAACATTGAAAACCGTGGATATGAACATGTAGATAATACAAGGTCAAGATCATGTTTGGGTGGACATTTGTTGAAAAAAATAAGTGATGCAGCAATAGATTCTTCAGGAGATCCTTCAATCTCAAGGTTCCATGAAACTCTGTTACAAGATGCATCAGGGCCTTATTTACGGATGATCTTTGACTGGATTCATCGAGGCAAAATTTATGATCCATACAAGGAATTCATGATAATTGATTATGGTAATTTGATTAATAGTGGAGCTGAAGCTGATAGGTATTGGCAAAGCAGGTTTAAAGTCAGGATTCACGAATTACCTTCTCAATTATCTGATCCTGATATTTATAAAAAAATATTACTTACAGGGAAGTATTTGAATGTAATTAGAGAATATGGGAATTTGGATTGGATTTTGAAAGAAGGCGAGGATACAGTTGAATCTGTTGAGGATAAATCATTGTTACACTATTTGGACAAAGCTTATTCGTATGCTAATGAAAAACTATTGGGCATTCTTAAAGGTAAAATGGACATTGAAGGTAGACTTAGATCCATGAAACATTTCTTCTTTTTGGACAAGGCGGATTATTTTACTGCCTTTGTTGATATGGCAAGTGATGAATTAGAGCTCAAGGCTAGTACTGCTTCTCAAAGTAAATTGCAGCATTTATTGGAATTAGCATTACGACAACCCGGCAGTATCTCTTCACAAGATCCATATAAAGAAGAAATTTCACTGGAAATTGCTGATATAAGTGTTTTTGACGACCAGCTGGAATTAGTAGGTATAAAAGGCGTCGACCGTTTCGATTATAAGAACAAGCGTACCGTCAGCGCTGATATCACAGATAAAACAACAGATAAGAAAAGGCCATGCACGGCATTGATGGGGCTGAAGTTGAAAATTGATGCTCCATTCCCTAGCTCATTAGTACTTTCAGAAGCCGCAATACTTTTATACCAAGTATTATTCAGATATATCGTTGAGCTGAAAGATGTTGAACGGTTGTTAACTAAAGCATGGAGAATCCAATCCCAATCTTTTGAATGGCAGTATAACACGCGGAACCCGAGATTAGCTAAATGGAAAGTGGACGTGCATAAACTGAGGACAAGGATGATCTTCTTTATACAACAATTATTATATTTCTGCACAATGAATGTGATTGAACCTACATGGCAAAGACTCGGACGAGATCTGAGGGAGGATCTAAGTGTTGATGCATTAATTGATGTTCATTTATCTGTTGTGACTGAATGCGTTCACAAATCTAAACTGGGTGATTCGTTATTGTTGGCATTAGAAAAAAAGTTATTAGAACTGTGCCGAAAGTTTTATACGTATACAAGTGAAACTGAGTATTTGTCTAAAGTTGATCCTGAATGTTTACCACAAGAAAATAGAGGAGAAGCCGATGAACAGTTTTTAGATCAGTTAATTGAGGTAGTTAGTAGAGTTCAAGCGAAATTTGATCACTACATTATTCAATTTTCTAACGCGGTTAGTGAACGAGCAGCTATGAATGATAACAATTCATTGGATTACCTCAGTTCGGGACTACAAAGCTGTGCTAGTGTATAATATCGCTTAGTTTATTTATTTTTCTTTCTTTCTTTTCTATGTGAAAACGATATATTTATTAATTGATTGGTTTTAATATCACTTTATCTTCTATGTTGTCCGCTTCTTTTGATTTCCAAAACGATCCATTTGGATACTCGTAAGTTTCAATAGCTTCTGGTTTGATATGGACCGAGTATCCGGGGTTAGTAGGAGTAACGATATGCCCATCTTTCACTAATGATGGGTGGAAGAAATGACTGTGGAGGTGATCAACGTATTCCAACAATGATTTCTTGCCTGATACAGAGATATAATCAATAGTAGACAAATGTTGGGTATATTCAGGTAACCCTACACCACCTGAATGGGGAACAACGGGTATATTAAACTTCTTTGCCAATAGAAGTACCGACAATATCTCGTTAACACCACCCAACCTACAAGCATCAATTTGAGCAATATCAATAGCACCAGACGAAAGAAATTGTTTCCAAAGAATTCTGTTCTGACACATTTCGCCGGTAGCTACTTTGATACCATATGGTTTCAGGGCCTCTTTAATTGCCAAATGACCCAAGACATCATCAGGAGAAGTAGGCTCTTCAATGAACCAGGGCTTGAAACTTGCCAATTCCTTAACATAGTCAATTGCCTCTGGAACTGACCATACTTGGTTAGCATCTATCATTATAACTGCCTCTTCTCCAACAGTTTCTCTAGCTAATCGGATACGACGTTTATCTTCATTAAGATCCGATCCCACCTTCAACTTGAAATGCCTATACCCCTCGGCTTTGGTTTCCTTAAGTAAAGAAACCATTTTCTCATCACTGTATCCAAGCCAACCTGCTGAAGTAGTATAAGTAGGAACAGCCTTGTTATTGAGAGTATCCTTGATTCGATCTTCTTTACCAGCCTCGGCTTTCTTAAGAATTTCAAGTGCTTCCTCGGGTGTCAAAGCGTCAGTAAGGTACCGGAAATCGATAGCCCTAACATATTCCTCGGGAGTGAAATCAGCAACAAGCTTCCATAAAGGCTTACCCTCAGACTTGGCCCATAAGTCCCATAATGCGTTGACAGCTGATCCGAGAGCAAGGTGGATCACCCCCTTCTCGGGACCAATCCATCTCAACTGGGAATCAGAAACAAGTCCGCGCCAAGTAGCACCGATGTCCTTGGTCAAATCTTCAAGTTTTTTACCCTTGAGTGCTTCACCGAAATACTGTAAAGCATATGCAACAACGTCATTTCCTCTTCCTATTGTAAATGTCTTTAATTAGCACATACAAGCCATGAAAGCAGTTTTTTTTTTCTCAAGTTTTTGCTTACCATTCCATGCCCTTCAAGCTCACTATCAGTCTTCAGAGTAATGTAGGCAGCTGAGTAGTCGCCGAGCTTGTTCATGGCATCAGAGCCAGTTTTGTCCAACGAAGTCTTAAAAAGACATTATTAGCAGGTGCTTTTACCGAGATCTAGTTAAAAAGTACTTACTGGAAATCTGATATCCTTTATAACGTAGTCAGTGATAACAGTCATGGTGAGTTGTTTAACAGGTAAATGAAAGATGGAAGAACATTGGGGTTATTAAATAATGGAGCAATGTGGGGAAGAGAGGTTGGTGAGGCCGTGGGGGTCTTCGTGGATTCGAATCGGACCGAGGTTCGGAAGGAATACACGGGCCGTGCGATGGGATCCAGGGTACGTACCTTTCTGGCTAGTACTATAATTAGGTATAACATAACGTTATAGCTTAACCAATCGCGATGGGTTGTTTCGATTTGCCAAAATTGCCTGATCTGTCCTAGCTTGGGTAGCCAAGCTTGTGACGCAAAAAATTTGGTGTCAGAATAGTTGTATTTTTGGTTGTGGATTTGAGATGTGGATCTAGACTTAGGTCTCTATAGGCAGCGGTATCTCGACTCTAGAGATCTGATGAGGAATCGAATTCAAATCGAAGCTCATTCCGACAAACGAATCACTCTTTCATAACTACAATTAGAATCTTTCGACTTAGGGTGGTATATTTTTACTCTGAGAAAAATCGGTATTCCGTCAAACGGTTAGAGGTAGGCTCAGCACCATTTAATGGGAAAAATCCGCATAACTTAAAGACCAAACCTTTACTCAATTAAGTGGTATGTGAAAGGCTGAGCACGAGCAACAGCTTAGATAACTGTAGTGCGGCCATTTGCTTGCATTCCCTGGGAAGCACTTGGTCCCTAGGTCGTAGATTCTAATCCCTAGTTGCAACCCAAGCTCAGTTACCAAATTTCAAGGATTTTAGTGGCCGTAATCCAGTCATTCTATGCTATTATTATCCAAAGACAAAACAACCAAAGGTAAATCGTCTAATGGCTCTAAACGCCCAGAGGTCAGAAATGTCTAAATGGCCTCTGGTTTTTTTCAAATTTCAAGATCTAGATTAGATCTACGTAACGGTCTATTTTCTATAAATGCTTCCATTGAAATGCGTCGCCAAGAATTACGCCCCCACAAGCTTCCTAGTCCCATACCTTACTTTTAGTTATCAATTAATCCGCTACCCCGGATAGTATTATATATTATAGGGTCTACACATGTGCAATAGGGCCATGGCCATAGTAAAATTAAAATTCTATATGCATATGTTAGCTATATACGCTGAATTTATAACTCGATCGATAAAGCCAGCTCGATCGACAATTCGATTTTCCAAACTGCGAAATTCACATGCGATAAACTATCTATCTAACCTATCATGCACGGCTCACTTTATCACGTACGCTAATTAACGTTGTAACTTTTTATCTTCTTCCTTTCTTCCATTTTTATTTCACCAGCTCCGTTTTTTTTGGAATTCCCACCATGACTGCCCAGATAATTGATGGCACTGCTATTGCAGGGTAAGTATTATTTAGTCTAACCATTATCCTCTTATCTCTACTTCAATGAAAACTGCTAACGCGTTTAAAGGGAAATCCGTGCAGAAATCAACTCCAAAATCAGAGAAATCCAAAGCTCAAAAGCTCGGTTCCGGCCTTCATTGGTTATTATCCAAGTAGGAAGTCGTAAGGATTCCTCTACTTATGTTCGTATGAAACAGAAGGCTGCTGTTGAAGCCAACATTTCTTGCGAGCTTTTAAATCTCCCTGAAGATGTCTCCCAATTCGAGGTAAGTCAATGAAAAGCTTTGTTTTACATCATGTCCTTGATCCATTTCTCATTTACGGCGGTATCCACTTTTCTATTAAGAACAATTTGTTCGTGGTTCCTCGATAATGAGTTGAACATGTGTGTTTCTAGTCCTTTGCCCCGAGTAAGGTTATCGACCGGGGTAAATCAAAATTTTTTAAGTCTATTTTCTTTTTTCTCCACCCCTGATTTTTCTAACCCGATTATTTTAGCTCTTGGATCAGATTGAACAACTTAACAACGATTCCTCCGTTCACGGAATCCTCGTGCAATTGCCCTTACCTGCTCATATTAATGAGACCGCAATTACTAACGCGGTAACTGCAGAGAAGGATGTTGACGGGTTTGGTCCTCTGAATGTTGGTGAGTTGGCTAAGAAAAATGGGACTCCACTTTTTATTCCTTGCACCCCACAGGGGATCCTCGTGCTTTTACAAAAGGCTCAAGTAGATATCAGTGGCAAGAATGCCGTAGTATTGGGCCGATCTGATATTGTTGGATCTCCTGTTTCGTATCTTTTACGAAATGCCGATGCTACCGTCACTGTTTTGCATTCAAAATCAGCAAATATTCCCGAAATTGTTAAAACTGCTGATATTGTTATTGCAGCAATCGGCCAGCCTGAATTTGTTAAGGGTGAATGGCTGAAACCTGGTGCTGTTGTTATTGATGTAGGGACTAACTATATTGAGGATAGCTCTAAGAAATCTGGTCATCGATTAGTTGGTGATGTTGAATTTGAATCTGCTAGCAAAGTTGCTTCAAAGATCACCCCTGTTCCTGGTGGAGTTGGCCCAATGACTGTTGCAATGCTGCTCAAGAATGTTTTTGATTCTGCTTTGAGAATTTACAATCAAGGTTCAAAGCCGTTCACACCATTGACTTTGAACATCCAATCCCCTGTACCTTCAGATTTTGAGATTTCTCGTGCACAAAAGCCCAAAAATATCACTACAATTGCCTCAGAAATTGGTGTATTACCTAGTGAACTAGAACAATATGGTGCATATAAGGCTAAAGTCAAGCTTGATTTATTAGACCGTCTAAAGCATAGAAAGAATGGTAAGTATGTTTTGGTAACAGGTATTACTCCTACACCTTTAGGTGAGGGTAAATCTACTACTACTGTAGGGCTAGTTCAAGCTTTGGGTGCTCACTTGAACAAGACTGCATTTGCCAATATCAGACAACCTTCAATGGGGCCTACCTTTGGTATTAAAGGAGGTGCAGCTGGTGGTGGGTATTCTCAAGTTATCCCTATGGATGAGTTTAATTTACATTTAACTGGTGATATTCATGCAATTAGTGCTGCCACCAACTTACTAGCCGCTGCTATCGATACGAGAATGTTCCATGAAAACTCACAAAAGGATGGCCCTCTGTACCGACGATTGGTGCCTGCCAAGAAGGGAGTTAGAAAGTTTTCCCCGGTAATGTTTAGAAGATTAGAAAAATTAGGTATTAACAAGACAAACCCGGATGATTTGACCAAAGAAGAGATTAGTAAATTTGTTAGGTTGGATATTGACCCTGATACTATCACTTGGAGACGAGTTGTTGATTGCAACGATAGGTTCCTTCGAGGTATTGTTATTGGCGAGGCACCAACTGAAAAGGGTGCGACTAGACATACTGGGTTTGATATCACTGTTGCCAGTGAATGTATGGCCATACTTGCTCTTTGTACTGACCTTAAGGATATGAGAGAACGTCTTGGTAGAATGGTAGTTGCTTCATCTAAATCAGGCGAACCTATAACTGCTGATGATATTGGATGTGGTGGGGCATTAACTGCATTGTTAAAGGATGCAATTAAACCTAACTTGATGCAAACACTTGAAGGTACTCCTGTTTTTGTTCATGCTGGTCCCTTTGCTAATATCAGTATTGGTGCAAGCTCAATTTTGGCTGATAAAATGGCCTTAAAGCTAGCTGGTACTGAAGACGATGAAGATGATAAAGCAGGATTTGTAGTTACCGAAGCTGGATTTGATTTTACAATGGGCGGGGAACGATTTTTCAATATCAAATGCCGATCTTCAGGATTAGTGCCCGATGTTGTTGTAATTGTTGCAACTGTTCGAGCATTGAAGTTACATGGTGGTGGACCAGATGTTTCGCCTGGTGCTCCATTAGCTGAAGAATACCTGAGAGAAGATGTTGACTTACTTCGTAAGGGATGTGGTAATTTAGCTAAACATATCGCTAACGCCAAAACTTTTGGTATCCCTATAGTTGTGGCTATCAATAAGTTCGAGTCAGATACTGAGCGCGAACATGAAGTAATCAGAGAAGAAGCTATTAAAGCCGGTGCTGAAGATGCTATAGTAAGTAACCATTGGGCTGAAGGCGGTCAAGGAGCTGTGAAATTAGCTGAGGGAGTAGTAAAGGCTTCTCAATCACCTAACAGAAATTTCAAGTTGTTGTATGCTACTGAAGGTACTACAGTTGAAGAAAAACTAAATACTATTGTAAGAGAAATGTATGGTGCAGAGGGTATTGAACTCAGCGAACTTGCTAAGCAAAAAGTTGAAACTTATACTAAACAGGGATTTGGCAATCTACCTATTTGTATTGCTAAAACTCAATATTCATTATCTCATGATCCAGCTCTTAAGGGTGTTCCAACAGGGTTCACCGTTCCTATTAGAGATATCCGAGCCGCTGTTGGTGGCGGATACCTTTACGCCCTTGCTGCTGAGATTATGACAATTCCAGGCTTACCTACTCATTGTGGGTTCATGGACGTCGAAGTTAATGACGATGGAGAAATTGATGGACTGTTTTAAAAAGTATTAGCTAGACATGACATGTAAAAATGTTTATAAGCAAATTGTAATAACAATGATTTGATTTATTACATTTATGAAGAACAACAAAAAACGCAAACTCGTATTTAGGTTCCATTTAGAAAATTGGTACATACTATAAAAGAAGTAAATACTATAAAAGAACAGCACCAAGTCCACCATTAGGTTTCCATTCTGCGTACTGAGACTTATCTAACCCACCATAGACAGGGAATGCTTTATAATTGAACAAGTAGTAATAAAGAAACCCATCACCTACACCGAATTTCAACTGATCTAAAAACAAGGGATTGTCTTGTAAGCTCAGGGCATTGAAAACATCATACCCAGCTTGCTTAGCCTTTACAAGAGCATTTTGGACAAGTAAAACTAATCGTTCTTGCAATTTCTCTTTAGTAACCGGTATTTCACCAATAGCAACATCAGAAGCATAGTAGTAAGAGTAAGCGATTTTCAGTTTATCCAACTTGGCATTACCCAATACTGTGTTATCAATACCATAGAAGGAAATGAAGTCAGTGACTTTTGTTTCATCGTCCTTATCATGGATAACATATGCAAAAACTACTCGTTCGTTTGTATCAGTACTAGAAACACTGGGGATAAACCAATGCTTGACCTCTTCCTCTGTAAAAACAGGGTAAACATCATATCTTTGTGAATAGGAGTTAAGCAATTTGGTTACCTGGCTGACATCATTTTCAGTCATATCTCTAAAGTTCTTGATAGTAGGTTCATTGGGCAAAGCATACTTTGCAATTTGTTTAGCGGGGGTAGAACCATCAGGTAAATGTGAGAAACCGACCTCATAAAGATTACTCCAATTTATTGGTCGATGATAGTACCTACATTTAGAAATTGGCGATGGTATCAATGAAGCTCCAGTATACAAAGCCTGCCATATGTTTTTCAAATTCACTCTTCTAGTAACTTCTCTGATTAACATTGGAGCCAACCGCTTTGATCTTAATTTCTTATGAACACATAGGAAATTGATTTCAACCATATTAATAGGATCACTATCACGTATTTTAATTCTCACTGGTGTACCACTAATAAAAGCAACAAGTTTACCTGTTTCTTTAACTCGTACTCCTACATACCAGTCGATATCATATCCTGGAGGTTTTAAGGCCCATTTGAAGAATTCCGCAGAGTATCTAAATCTGAACGATTCTTCATGATCTTCAACATAATGGTCTGACAATAGTGTATATACTTCTTCTAATTGCTTTTGATCACTTATATTTACAGTTGTCCATTCAAAATCCGGTCTTAATGGCTGTGGCTCTTTGGCCACTTCTTCAACAGATTTATGCTCAATCGGCCCTTCAGAAGTCACGTCTTGATTAAATTTTTGTACAGGTTGAGTTTTCCAGAACTTGTACTCGTCCATAGATTTAGCAGTTTCTTGAGGTTTCCTTTCAGCCTGAATAATTAGTATACGGAGAAAAAAGGTGAAAAGCTTGATGACTTACAGCACCTAGAAGGGAAAGAGCATTTAATAAATCTTCAATACTCATTCCTCTAGCTTGAGGAGTAGGCTTGGACACTTTGTCCTTCTTTTCTTCGTCGGACATTTTGTATTCACACTAGATATGCCACGGCTTCCAATTAGGTAGTTCAATTGAATCGAGCCGATATCGATGCCTAATTATAACCAATATGATTAATCTCTATGTCGACGTCGACTCCCGAGATGAAATTATATTAAGAAATTTCGCGATCGCGAGAGGTAAAGTTTTAAAGTTGTGCGGCTGAATTTCGATCAGCATTAAAGTTGCAGATCATTGAAAAGTTTTGAATTTTTTTTTTTTTTTTACCCTCAAGCTTGAATTCACAGCTTGGACAATTATTTATTAGCATTTGTATTTACTAAATGATATCCACTACTAGGTGGGTTCCGAGGGGCTTTGCTGCCGAGTTCCCTACTACGTATGAGTTTAATGACGAGGAAATTGAACGAATTTCTTCATTAGCTCAATTAAAGCTGGATGATGCAAAAGAGGATTTGGAAGAGGCACAGAAACTTGCAAAGCTAACTAAATCCGAAAGCGAGGACGAAGATTCGACGAACGAAGAAGGGAAAAAAGCAGAAGAAGTGGTTGACGACGATGACGACGACTTGAAGGAGTATGATCTTGAACATTATGATAGTGACGATAAAGAGGACCAAGGCATTGTTGGTAACATCCAATCATTAGCATATCATGAACCGGGTGATGAAGATCCCTATATCACATTACCGGTGACTGAAGTTGAAAAAGAAGATCGTGAAGAACTACAAATTCTTCCCAGTGACAATCTGATTCTGGCTGGTAAGACCGAAGATGACGTTTCTATTCTTGAAGTATATGTTTATGATGATAGAGATCTAGAAGAAGGTAATAGTGAATCAGATTTATATGTGCATCATGATTTTATGTTACCTACATTTCCACTTTGTATTGAATGGCTAGATTATCGAGTTGGTAAGGCTAGATCTCCAGAGAACTCAGCATTACCAGGCAACTTTGCAGCTATAGGTACTTTTGACCCTGAGATCGAAATTTGGAATCTTGATGTTGTTGACAGTGTCTATCCTGATCTTATCCTTGGTCAGCGACCGGACGATGCACCTGTTCCTATTACTGACGGTAAGAAGAAGAATAAGAAACAGAAAAAGAGGGCCATTCAGGAGAAGATTAGTAACAGCTACCACGTTGATGCTGTTTTATCGTTATCTGCTAATAGATTGCATAGAAATTTACTGGTATCTGGATCTGCAGATACTACTGTTAAATTGTGGGATTTGAACAACGGATCATGTGCTAAAAGTTTCCAATTCCATGAAGGAAAAGTCAGTAGTGTTAATTGGAATCCTAGAGAGGGAACTGTATTGCTTACTGGTGGCTATGATAAAAAAGCCATTGTGTCAGATCTCAGAGCAGAGAATGAAAACAGGAAGTGGAGTGTACCAGATGGCGATGACATTGAAAATTGTAAATGGGATGCTAGTACTGGCCATTATTTTTATGTATCGACCGAGTCGGGACGTATTTATAAGTATGATGCAAGAAAGGAATCAAAGAAAAGTTTATGGACCTTGCAGGCCCATGACAACGAAGTTACGTCATTTGATGTTAGTGCACATATACCTGGGTTGATGGTTACTGGTTCAACTGATAGTACTGTCAAATTATGGCATATTGAAGAAGGGAAAGGTCCCTCGATGATTCTTTCGCGTGATCTGGATGTTGGAAAGGTATTTTCAGTAGGGTTCTGTCCAGACGAAGAAGCTGCGGGAACATTAGTAGCTGCTGGAACAGAGGGGAAATTGAAAGTTTGGGACTCGTTGAGCAATAAGACTGTTCGAAGTATATTCGGGAAGTCCAAAAGGGCTAAGAAGGAAGATCAGATAGTAGGAGTGACAGAAGACGTCAATGAGGAGGAAGAGGAGGAGGAAGAAGAGGGAGAGGAGCCCGAAGAGATGGATGAAGATGAAGAGGATGATGTGTAAAGTATTGTGTATCATTAGTATGAAGCGTAAATCACGATATAATTGTCGTAGAAAGACAGGCTTTGCTGGAAAGTGAGCAAACCTGGCATGAATAAAATTAATGGCTTATCTGTGAAACAATCTGACTATCGGAATACTATTCAATCAGAGTTCATCTATTCTTTGGCTGATGAATTCTTTGAGAAATCGAAAAAAAAATTGCAATGCTGTAGGACCTGGCTTAAAGTGGGATTAATCAATAATATTGGCCTACCAGAGATCTCAAATAACGGTTAGCTGAAATTTCAAGTTTGAGGAGTTCTACTCAAAGTTTATTGATCGAAATTTAAAGACGGAGAAACCGAGGCAGGCTAACAGAGAATTAGCTATCCACAGAGCTCAACCACTGGACGACGCGTGGACGTAGAGTGGGATAATTTCGAGGCCTGTGGTTGGCTGGCCAGACGGTTGAGCGAAATGTCGCACTTGTAACATACGCCTATGCTATGCGTTGCATTTGGCAGCGCCGGGCGGACAAAATATTAAGAAACTGCCATAGGACAATAATAACAATTTGCAAATATGAGTAATTAACTGCATTAGACCTATAGTTATAAGCTGGGTCGAATTATAACATCTAAATTTCAAGCCAGGGAAAAGACGGAGAAGCGCATTCCGGAAATGGCCGAGGAGCACGGAGAAGCACCTGGCCGAGTTCGGCGAAGGACGAAGGGAGCGCATGTGGGGGCCGATCTATCGATAACAGATAGATTGTCAATCCGGCGTCGGTGATTGGTCCGATTAGAAATTAGAGTTTGCATTGATCGACGATTCCCGCGCTAGTAAAAAAAAATGTATCTAATTAATCGGTCATCACTGCAGTACGCTGTTACGTAGTAGCCAGCCAGTCAGCCGAGTAAGTTACCGTAGGAGTGAAAAAGCTAAAATTTGGCGGACGCTTTTACCCTAAGAAAGACTCAATAGCCTAGCTAGTAATAATAAACTCCTCCTACCTACTTACCACTACTAAAACCACCACCACCGACTCGCTCTTAATTCCCCTACCAAATTTTTCTCCTCTCTTTTTCCTTTCCCCTCACTACTTTTTTCCCAGTTTTCTCTTCGCTTGCCCAGAACACTGCGCTGGCTTGTCTGTTCGACTCAACTGATTGAATTGGCGTGCTTGTAGAGGCATTCTGTGCTCGGTGTTAGTTTCGAAAAACCACTCAGACCGAAAGTAGAAAGGAAAGAAAGAAAAAAAAAAGCTTGTTTGGTAAGTATTTTTGTTGCTAGTGCCACCATCTTTTTGTTGGCTCCTTTCCCCTTACTTGTCAGACTTTGTATTCTACAAGCCAAAGAAGAGTTCTTTGGTGCTCTGTCGCTTTTGTTAGGTCTCGCTCTGTCTATATTTTGCTTACTTTTCTCCTCACTTTGATTCGACGATTCTAACATTTCCAGATAAGGTTATCTCCAAAATATTTTTTTTTTTTGTCATTTGAGCTTTTCACTTCGTTTTATTGTATTATTGTTTGTGTAAGTATACTTGTTGCTGTTTTAATAGGAATAGCTGCTAACGTACTAGAAATGGACCCTCAAGATGAAGTAGCCCAGGAGTACACTCCTTTCAATTATCAGGATACTCCCGAAAACAAATCATGGGCAGGAACTCTTCCTCTCAAGCAGGGATTGTATGATCCCGAGTTCGAGAAAGATGCCTGTGGTGTTGGCTTTGCTTGCCACATCAAGGGTGTTGCTTCTCATAAAATTGTTTCCGATGCCAAGTCATTGTTGTGTAACATGACCCATCGAGGTGCAGTCGGATCAGATGCAAGAGATGGTGATGGTGCTGGTGTTATGACTTCTATTCCTCACAAGTTTGTTAGTAAAGAGTTCGAGCGTGAGAATAACTTTAAAGTACCTCCTCTTGGCCAATATGCTGTTGGTAACTTGTTTTTCAAAAATGATTTGGAAGTTCTTGCTCATTCCAAGAAGACTTTCACTGATATTGCTGAATCACTTGGTTTAAGAGTTTTAGCATGGAGAGATGTTCCTCGTGATTCATCTATTCTTGGACCTGCTGCACTTAGTAGAGAACCTATTATTTTGCAACCTTTGGTTGTTTTGAAGGCTACTTATGGTGAGGGGAATTCTCCGGAAATTACCGATGAAGAGATCTTCCATAAGGAATATGAAAACAAATTTGAAAAACAGCTTTATGTGTTGAGAAAGACTGCTACTCATACAATTGGTTTGAACAACTGGTTCTATATCTGCTCTTTGTCAAATAAGAATATTGTATACAAAGGTCAATTGGTTCCCGTTCAAGTGTACAACTATTATTATGATTTATTGAATGTTGATTTTGAGGGTCATTTTGCATTGGTCCATTCTCGATTCTCCACAAATACTTTCCCTTCTTGGGATAGAGCTCAACCTTTGCGATGGGCTGCTCATAATGGTGAAATCAACACCTTGAGAGGTAATAAGAACTGGATGCGTGCTCGTGAGGGTCTTATGGCTTCTTCTCATTTTGGTGAAGAATTAGAATCACTTTATCCTATTATTGAAGAAGGTGGATCTGATTCTGCTGCTTTTGATAACGTATTAGAACTATTAGTTATCAATGGTGTTTTGTCATTGCCTGAAGCTGTCATGATGATGGTTCCTGAAGCTTGGCAAAACAATGAAAATATGGATCCTAAAAAACGAGCATTTTATGAATGGGCCGCTTGTTTAATGGAACCTTGGGATGGTCCTGCTTTGTTCACTTTTGCTGATGGCCGTTATTGTGGTGCTAATTTGGATCGAAATGGATTAAGGCCTTGTAGATATTATGTCACTTCAGATGATATCATGATCTGTGCTTCAGAAGTTGGTGTAATGAATGTTGAGCCTGAGAATATTATCCAAAAGGGAAGATTGAAGCCTGGTAGAATGTTGCTTGTTGATACAAAAGAAGGTCGTATTGTTGATGATAAAGAGCTCAAAAGACAAGTTTCATCAAGATTTGATTTCAAGGCTTGGGTTGATGCTAATATGATCACTATGGATGAATTGAATCAAAAGATTTTGAATAAAGGGGATCAGGATTATCTTAAATATACCGTGGATAATGTTCCTGTTCAACAAGATCCAAGACTTAAGGCCTTTGGCTATACATTTGAACAAGTCTCACTTTTACTTGCACCAATGGCTGCTGATGGTAAGGAAGCTCTTGGATCTATGGGTAATGATGCTGCTTTGGCTTGTTTATCACCTCAACCAAAAGTTATCTATGAATATTTCAGACAATTATTTGCTCAAGTTACCAATCCTCCTATTGATCCAATTAGAGAATCTATTGTTATGTCTCTTGAGTGCCCAGTTGGTCCCCAGGGTAATGTTTTGGAGATGAAGCCATCTCAATGTAATAGATTATTACTTGCATCACCTATTTTGAGTCTTGAGGAGTTTGCTGCATTGTCCCACTTGCCCAAATATTATACTTCTTGGACTATTGCAACTATTGATATCACTTTTGATAAATCTGAAGGTGCTGAGGGTTATCAACGGGCTCTTGATAGAGTCTGTGAAGAAGCAGTTGAGGCCATTGAAAATCAGAACAAGGTTGTTGTTTTATCTGATAGAAACACTAATGCTGATAGAGTTGCTATTTCTGCTCTTATTGCTACCGGTGCTGTTCATCATTACTTAGTTAGACGAAAACTGAGATCTCAAGTTGCATTATTTGTTGAGACCGCAGAAGCAAGAGAAGTTCATCACATGTGTGTTTTGGTTGGTTATGGTGCCGATGCTATTGTTCCTTATCTTGCTCAAGAAACATTGTTGAAGATGAACAAGGAAGGATTACTCAAGGGTGATTTATCTGACGCAAAGGTCATTGCGAATTTCAAGGAATCAGTTGATGGTGGTATTTTGAAGGTCATGTCAAAGATGGGTATTTCCACATTGGCTTCTTATAAAGGTGCTCAGATTTTTGAAATTTTGGGTATTGATAATTCTGTTGTTGATCGATGCTTTGCAGGTACTGCTTCAAGAATTAAAGGTATTGATTTGACTTATATTGCTCATGATGCAATCAGGTTCCATGAACGAGGATTCCCTAGTAGATTGACTGTTGGACCAGATGCTTTGCCTGAAAGTGGTGAATATCATTGGAGAGATGGTGGTGAAGCACATGTTAATCATCCTACTGCTATTGGTGCTATTCAAGATGCAGTTCGAAATAAGAATGAGAAGGCTTATGAGAACTACAGTCAAAAGGAATACGAGGCTATCAAGGATTGTACTTTAAGAGGAATGCTTGATTTCGACTACGAGGGTTGCCAACCAGTTCCTATTGATCAAGTTGAACCATGGACTGAGATTGTTCGACGATTTGTTACAGGTGCCATGTCATATGGTTCTATTTCAATGGAATCCCATTCAACTCTTGCTGTTGCCATGAACAGACTCGGTGGTAAATCCAACACTGGTGAAGGTGGTGAAGATGCTGAACGATCTGCTGTTAGTGCCAATGGTGATACTATGAGATCAGCTATCAAACAAATTGCCTCTGGACGATTTGGTGTTACTTCTTATTATCTCAGTGATAGTGATGAATTACAAATCAAGATGGCCCAAGGTGCTAAGCCAGGTGAAGGTGGTGAATTACCCGGTCATAAAGTTTCTCAGTCAATTGCTAAAACTCGTCATTCAACTCCAGGAGTTGGTTTGATTTCACCTCCACCTCATCATGATATTTACTCTATTGAAGATTTGAAACAATTGATTTATGATTTGAAATGTTCCAATCCTAGAGCAAGAGTTTCTGTTAAACTTGTATCTGAAGTTGGGGTTGGTATTGTTGCATCTGGTGTTGCCAAGGCAAAGGCTGATCATATCTTGATTTCTGGTCATGATGGTGGTACTGGTGCTAGTAGATGGACCGGTATTAAATATGCTGGGTTACCTTGGGAATTGGGATTGGCTGAAACTCATCAAACTTTGGTATTGAATGATTTGAGAGGTCGAGTCACAGTTCAAACTGATGGTCAAATCAGAACCGGTAGAGATGTTGCTATTGCATGTTTGTTGGGCGCTGAAGAATGGGGATTTGCAACCACTCCTTTGATTGCTATGGGTTGTATTATGATGAGAAAGTGTCATTTGAATACTTGCCCTGTTGGTATTGCTACTCAAGATCCAGAATTGAGAAAGAAATTTGAAGGTACTCCTGAACATGTTATCAATTTCTTCTACTACATTGCAAATGAATTGCGAGGTTATATGGCTAAACTTGGGTTCAGATCTATTAATGAGATGGTTGGTCATAGTGAAAGATTAAAAGTTAGAAGTGATTTGACTAATGCCAAGACTGCTAATATTGATCTCTCACCAATTCTTACTCCTGCTCATACCCTTAGACCAGGCGTTGCTACCAGGTGTGTTCGTAAACAAGATCACAGATTACATGTTAGATTGGATAACAAGTTGATTGATGAATCTGAAATCACTCTTGAAAAGGGATTGCCTGTACAAATTGATGCTCAGATCATTAATACTGACCGTGCTCTTGGATCTACATTATCATACCGTATTTCCAAGATTTTCGGTGAAAAGGGATTACCTGATGACACTGTTCATGTTAATATTAAGGGTTCAGCTGGTCAATCCTTTGGTGCTTTCTTAGCTCCTGGTGTTACTTTGGAACTCGAAGGTGATGCCAATGATTATGTTGGTAAAGGTTTATCAGGTGGTAGATTGATTATATATCCTCCCAAGAACTCTTCATTCAAGGCTGAAGAAAACATCATTATTGGTAACACTTGTCTATATGGTGCTACTTCAGGTACTTGTTTCTTTAGAGGTATTGCTGCTGAGCGATTCTCTGTTCGTAACTCTGGTGCCACTGCTGTTGTTGAGGGATGTGGTGATCATGGTTGTGAATATATGACTGGTGGTAGAGTTGTTGTATTGGGTTCAACTGGTAGAAATTTTGCTGCAGGTATGTCTGGTGGTATTGCTTATGTTTTGGATATGTCTCAAGATTTTGCTGAGCATAATGTTAATACTGGTAGTGTTGAACTTAGTCAATTGGTTGATCCCGCTGAAATTGCATTTGTTCGTGGGTTAATTGAAGATCATCGTCATTATACTGGATCTGATTTAGCTGAACGTATTTTGACTGATTTCAATCGTATCTTACCAAGATTTGTTAAAGTTTTGCCCTTAGATTACAAGAAGGTATTAGAAGAAGAAGCCAAGAAACTTGCTGAGGCTAAGAAATCTGAAATCAATGGGTTTTTGCATACCATTAAGGAAGATCCTGATGCTGATGTTACTAATGGTGAAGCATTCAAGATTAAAAAGGGTTATGATAGTGGTTTAAGTACTCCTGCAAGAATCAATGGTGTTTCAGCTATTCATGAACCTAAGGTGTTAGATTTAGAAGATACTATTTTGGATCACCAATCAGAAACTAGAAATTCAAAGAAGGTTGTTGCATTAGATAAGACTAGAGGGTTTATGAAATATAAACGACGATCAGAACGTTATAGAAATGCCACTGATCGTACCAAAGATTGGGCTGAGTTATCTACTAGATTGAGTAAAGAAGATTTGAAATATCAAACCGCCAGATGTATGGATTGTGGTGTGCCCTTCTGTCAATCTGATACTGGATGCCCTATCTCCAACGTTATTCCTAAATGGAACGAATTGGTTTTCAAGGATAGATGGTATGATGCTTTGCAACGGTTATTGATGACCAATAACTTCCCTGAATTCACTGGTCGTATTTGTCCTGCTCCTTGTGAGGGTGCTTGTGTCTTGGGTATTAATGAAGATCCAGTAGGTATCAAATCTGTTGAATGTGCTATTATTGATCATGGGTTTGAACAAGGATGGATTGTTCCAAGACCACCTGCTGTTCGTACTGGTAAAAGGGTTGCTATTATTGGTTCTGGCCCCTCTGGTTTAGCTGCTGCTGATCAATTAAATCGTGCTGGACATTTGGTAACGGTATATGAACGTGCTGATCGTCCTGGTGGATTATTGATGTATGGTATCCCTAACATGAAACTTGACAAGCGTATTGTTAATAGACGTATTAACTTGTTGAGAGATGAAGGAATCACTTTTGAGTGCAATACAACTGTTGGTGAAGATATTACTGTTGAAGATTTACGATCAAGTAATGATGCTGTTGTATTGGCAGTTGGTTCAACTATCCCACGAGATCTTAAGATCAAAGGCCGTGAATTGAATAACATCAAGTTTGCTATGGAACTTTTGAAATGGAACACTCAATCTCTTTTGGAAAACAACCTGGAAGAAGTACGTGAATTGATTGAAGGTAAAAATGTTGTAGTTATTGGTGGTGGTGATACTGGTAATGATTGTATTGGTACTTCAGTACGACATGGTGCCAAATCAGTTACCAACTTTGAATTGTTACCTAAGCCTGCAGCTACCAGAGGTAAGGATAACCCATGGCCACAATGGCCCCGAATTTTCCGGGTTGATTATGGCCATGCTGAAGTTACTGCTCATTATGGTAAGGATCCTCGAGAATATTGCATTTTGTCTAAGGAATTTGTTGGTGATGAAGATGGAAATGTCAAGGGTATCAAGACTGTCAGAGTTGAATGGAAGCGGTCCAATTCAGGTGCATGGCAAATGAGCGAGGTTCCTAACAGCGAAGAATTCTTCCCTGCTGATGTTGTCTTGTTGTCAATGGGTTTCATTGGGCCAGAAGCTCAAAACCTCGAAGCTCCAAGAGATCAAAGAGGTAATATCCAAGCTAAGGGTTACCATGTTGATGGTAACTTATTTGCGGCTGGCGATTGTAGACGTGGCCAATCACTTGTTGTATGGGGTATTCAAGAAGGTAGACAATGTGCAAGAGATGTTGATCAGTTTTTGATGCATAATACTAAATTGCCAGGCAATGGTTCAATCTTACAACCCGATTTGAGCTTTGCTGAATCAAAGGCTATTGCCGTTAAAAATTAAAATGTTAAAACTTGTATTTTGGTAGATATTGTTATATGATTTGTTATGTTATAATTTTGTTTTATTGTAATTCCCAGTTGTTAATTGCCTCTCGTTTCTCACTTACTCAATTACTACATAACATGATACTATTATATTATAACCCTATTGATTTTGTTTTTTAAGAAGTGCTTGCTGACGCTTGTGAACACTGATTTCAGCAGAAATCTCTTTACGGTATTTACACGCTTCGTCAGCATCAACCATGTACAATGGCCGTATCACGCCATATCCGGCGCAAGTCAATCCCAGTGATTGACAGACTCTACATTCACCTGGAGTTTCATCACATTTTTTGCGTCTAAATCTACAAGTCCAACACCCTAGATAAGTTAGTATAATAGTAAAAGAGTAGAGGAGAAAAAGTGGAAAACAGAAAAAAAAGAACGTTACCATTTTTGCTTCGAGGGAGTCGTGCATTGCGACTATGTGAATTCGCATATCTACGCTTGGCCCTGGGTTGCTTGGATTCCTTAGCTTTTGAGATTGTTTTACCAGTCTTGCCACTTCCTTTGATTTTGGATTTGGCTCGACCTCTGCCACGACCACGACCTTTCACCTTGCGTGCCGGTTTGTGCACTTGGTATTCTTCATCACTATCATCAATAATATCACCATAAATCTCTTCATTTTCATCATTATCTTCTTTATCATCATGAACTTCTTCTTCATTAATTTGTTGAATGCCATTCAAATCGTTGGTTTCATCAGCTTCGTTAACATCATTAGTTTCATTTGATCCGTTATCATCAATGGTATCGTCATTTTGGGTATTATTCGGGATATCATGTTCACTCGAAGTATCAGATGATATATTTTCAATGCGATGAACTGCAGGCTGACTTGAGGGAAGATCTATCGACTGGCTCGATTTCAAATCACTCATTGATTCAGAGCTAGAATCAGTCTCACTAACGTACATACTGGCAAACCCTGATTCACTTTTAGGTGTGGCATTCAATCTTGCCAAAGAGCCATCAGCAAGATCATGACTCTGAACAGTATTTTTCGCAAAAAATTGATGCATAGGGGGACCAGAAAAAGAATATAAAGAATCATAGTGACCCATTACCCGTTGAGGACTTATAGTCAATCCTCTGGAGGAAAGTGGACGCTGAGAATCCAGCTTATACCCAAAATAATCAAGTGATGGCAGTTTTCTTCTGCCCTCCCCGCTACTAACACGGCCCGCATAAGCACGAGGTGATGAGGGGTACTTTTTTGGGGGAGCTGAAGACTGGGCGGTAAATGAAGTGGAAAATGAAGCCTGATGAACGCTTGATAAACTTGAGGGCGTACCAAGCATGGAAAGTTGTAGTGAGGGTAACAAGGTAGGATCAGGATGGGTCATTCGTTTAACAGGAGTATTAATGAATTCTTCAGAAGTTAACAATTCATCAATTGATGGTAAACGCTGATGAAACCCAGTCGTACTAGTTTCATCAATTGGAGCCATTTTGATCGCATGAGTATTCTCCTTATCGTCGTCATCATTGAAGTAATTGTTTCCAGACAAAGAGCTAGCAAAAGCCCCTTTAGATGAGTTTGGCCTTGAACTCCAGCTCATTGTATCTGCTACCCGCCCACTAGATTGAGTAAAACTCGACGATTCAAGCTCAAGAAGGCAACCAACAAACTAACGCTATCAGAGTTTACAGAATACTTCCCCTCTAGCTCAGTCTACTATGGCACATATGAGTTACACAACAGTCAAACTCTAACTTTGATGTTTTTGACCACAATCAAGTTAGACGCCGAGAATGTCAAAACGTTAAGAGACGGCCAACAGCAGCGCTGTTAAAAGCTTAGGAGCTAGCTAGCTCCGATAAGCACACTCAAGATGATGAAAATTTGGAGATATATCGATCTATAGCTAACTTTAATTATAACGTTAATATAACGTTAACACTCGAGCTCGAGTTCCCATCGGATATCCATGCATGCGCTCCAAAATTAAATATTTCAATATTAATATATTATTGGGAGGACACATGTATATGCAACTTTTTGCCTGAGACCTAATTGGTTGCTTATAGATTATACAATAATTTTTTTTTCCACCGGTTCATTTTTATTTAATTTAGAGTACTTTGGACAAGTACTTATATCTGACAATAAAGGTAAAGAATGTCCGACCATACACTTGAAAGCGAGGAGTACGCAGTACATTTGGATCAGAAACATCCAGGGTTTAGCGAGAACTTCGCTATACCTACTTTATCCTCCCTTGGACTTGTAAACCCCACTGATAAAGACGCAAAGAACAAGAGTATATACTTTTGTGGAAACTCACTGGGCCTAATGCCTTTATCTACCGAGCAGGCGGTGCAGGCTGAACTGGATGCTTGGAAGGCCCGTGGGGTCGTAAGTCATTTCAGACATCCCACCGGTGAAACTTGGGCAGCTATAGATGTACCAGTCGTACCTTTACTTGTACCCTTACTAGGTGCCGAAAGTCAAAATGAAGTAGCAATTATGAACACGTTGACGGGAAATTTGCATGCAATGATGAGTACTTTTTATAGACCTACGAAGGAGAAGTATAAGATCTTATGTGAAGATCATGCTTTCCCTTCAGATACATATGCGTTTAAGGGTCAGTTAGAATTACATGGATTTGACCCCAAGGACGCACTGATAACTTTGAAACCACGGGAGGGCGAATATACGCTACGCACATCAGACATTCTGAAAATCATAGAAGAGGAAGGTGATTCCATTGCATTAATTTTATTCTCGGGAATTCAGTATTACACTGGCCAGTTATTTGCTATACCTGAGATAACTGAAGCAGGACATAAGAAGAATTGCATCGTTGGGTGGGATCTTGCCCATGTGGTTGGTAACGTACCCTTACAATTACATCGATGGAAAGTTGATTTTGCTGTTTATTGCACATACAAGTATTTAAATGCTGGGCCTGGATCAATTGGAGGAATATTTGTTCATTCAAAATATGCTACCGACCATCGTCCAAGGTTAGCTGGCTGGTGGGGTAATAATGCTACTAGCAGATTTTTCATGGAAGCTGATTTTGACCCTATACCCGGAGCACAGGGTTTTAGAATGTCTAATCCTAGTGTATTGAATGTTGTCTGTTTAGGTGAAGCGTTGAAATTGTTCAAGAGTGCCGGAGGAATGATAAAGTTAAGAGAAAGAAGTCTGTCGTTAACAAATTATCTGTTCCAATTGTTGGAAAGCTCAAAATATTATGTGAAACCGGAAGAATCATTTAAGCATAAAGATACTCCTCATCCACTATTTACTATTATAACCCCAGCAAACGAAAGTGAAAGGGGTGCGCAATTATCTATCTTGTTTCTGAAAAAGGGTACAATGCAGTTTGTATTTAATTTCTTGGAAACTAGAGGAATAATAACAGATGAAAGACAACCAAATGTGATAAGACTATCACCTAATCATTTTTACAATACCCATAAGGAGGTTCTTGAAGTTGTAAAGATCCTTAATGAAGCGCTATCTTCATTTTAAAATATTAGATCCAAGACATTTTTCAGTATTTACAGTTTATTTAATTATTATCCTTTTCCCATTGTTTCTTCCATTCTATTATTCTATCCACATTAGATTCCATATCTTCTATCGTATTACTATCCAATTCAATAACAATTTCAGGTTCATAGCTTTCACGAGCATCTTCAAGAACCACTTGCATGATTTCAGCATCAATATTTTCCTCCACTTTTTTTTCAGAATATTTCCGACTTTGCAATCTATCGTACAATATAGTATTATCAGTCCGTAATACAATAACCAAATCAATCAGATCTTCTGGAAAAATATCACAAACATGCCAATCTATTATCAGTCCACCCTTTTCCAAATCATCTTCTATCGCGTCTACCAATTTTTCTTCGTCTACTATATGGCTTTTCCTTTCTTCATCATATCCATCAAAACAGTCGCGCTCTTTGGCAATTTCGTTTATTGAGAATAACTTGAGCTCGGGAATTTGGTCCGCAAGCATCTCAGCATGACTGCTCTTCCCTGTACCCTACATATTAGTATTTATTTAAAAGTCACTTCGACGATTATATAGAAGCAGCACATACAGGAGTCCCAGTGATTATTATATTTGGCTGATTCCTGGCCATAGCTACTGCAGAAATTTTGTTGGCCCACTGGTCCAGAATTTTTTTATATATATCACGTCGACATGCATGTCAGGCTAGCTAGCTCGCTCTAGCGCGCTCCAAGATCCTTGTACGTACGTACGTACGTTTTACTACATAGGCCTACCTATAACATTAACGTTATACGTACGTGGTAGTTAACGTTGACCGTTAACAGCATGTTATAACTTAGAAGGCCTATATCTAGCTAGGCTGTACCGCTTAAGCTTTCAGATATCGATAGAGCTAGCTATAGCACGGTGCACCCATATATTAATATTGATTGTTACAACGCTTCGACCTAAGAACAATTTTTTATCCAGAGCTTATTAAAGCGCAAATTCAACAAGCCTCAACATTGTCTTTGAATATTTGTGTGGTATAAGTTGAAGCATTAATTTAGCTTATCTAGTGAGAACGTCAAATTTGAGAGAAGTTTCCAGCGGGATTTTGGGATTTCTCCACTCACAATAATAAAATATAAAATAAAATATATTTAGGTAAGTAGAGCAAGTCGAAGGTGCTAGGCATGAATGCCATTGGCATTTGGAAATGCTAATGACTTGGCAATTGTTGCAATTGGGGATTTACTAATAGTTAAGGCATCAATATAATGGGATCACGAACACCTTCAGGTATGTTGGCATGAATAGAGATATATATAAAAAAAGCACCGAGGACTAATAGCAAAGGGGCACAAACGCCGTTATGGAATAGCCGACCAAACGAGGACCATTTTACAGGGTCGTATACAAATGCTGCTACTAATGGGCTGACGAGTAACGGTGGTGGAACATATGCCAGTAGGGCAGCAGCTCAAGGAACTGGTACACTTGATCTATCTGATTTCCCTGCACTTGGTTCAGGCACCAGTAGTAATGCCCCACCACCGGTCCAAAATAATTACCCAGATTTAACACCCCAGCAGCCTGGTGCATTTGTCCAGGCTGCCAAGGCTGGATTATACAGGAATACCGACGGAACGTTGACCCCAGGGCAACAGCCAAGCCGACCGAGAGTCGAGGATCCACAAGATGAGTTCCCTTCGCTACAGTCTGCACATAAGGTAAGCATATTATGTTGAGTATTGATTAAATTAAAATGGAGACTAACATCTAGGTGACTGATGCGGATAAGGTACCAAAATGTAAGTGCACCAAGGTCTTGAAGTTGATATAATGTTGAGCCAAATACTAATATTATAGCTGAGATGGATAGATATGGGCTAAATGGGCTGCTTGGAGTACTGAGGATGGATAACAATGATCAAACAGCTGTAGCTATAGGCAACGACCTAACGAGTATGGGATTGAATTTTGGCCCTACCAGTGAGCCATTATCCAAAACGTTTGCATCTCCCTGGATAGAAACGTCAAACCACAAGCCAATACCAGAATTCCGGATACCTTCGTGCTATGATGTGCCATCTGCGGTACCGCAACAGCAAAAGATACAAAATTTCAGTGATGAGACGTTGTTTTATATTTTTTACACAATGCCAAAGGATGGCATGCAAGAAGCTGCTGCTATGGAACTATCTGCACGAAACTGGAGGTACCATAAGGAACTTAAGCTTTGGTTGACTAAGGATCCATTAAATGAACCAATTCAGCAAGCTGCTCAAATTGAAAGAGGAATATATACTTTCTTTGATCCATCTACTTGGGAAAGAGTCAAGAAAGAGTATTCATTGTATTATCCAGATATAGCCTAATATGATTACTGTAAGCAAAGCTACAAGTAGTTTTCATTGTAATATCGCGTTGGAAGACAAGAATTTGACACAAGCGTTGCATCAATTACGGTATATGTACCTCAAGGCGTATATTCTAGTTCCTACCTTTCAACGGGTATTAGTATTTGAGAATTGAAGCTCATAATTAATTAATTGTAAAGCAGATATCGATATATCTAGATCTGCTAAGTCATCGAACTAATTACGATCGAGGCATTATCCCCAATGCAATTTATACGAAACCAAATATAACAGCCCATATTTTAACAGCACTAATGTATTGTATGGTATCAATCAGGAGCTCTCGTGGAGACTTCTACAACTGTATAGATATATCGATGGAACTAGCCAAGAATTGGTAGTTAGTACAGCTCGAAATATATAATCATATGATTAATCTAGCGTATTATTATGCTCGATATCCAGGAAAGCCATGTGATATCAGGTTTCAGTCAAACGCGCATAAACCGAGCCGCAATCCTAACCATGTTTTTACCACAATGACAGCTACTTCTGCTAATTGGTGTATTCAAGATCTAATTTTAACCGTTTTCGAAGCTCATCGAGGTTTTCTAGAATGTTTTCGATCGCCGAATTGGAAATCTGATTATGTAAAATGAACACGAGGCGCCTAGAAGATCTTATTTGCCATACTCAGCTAGTATAACGTGTGTTTTAGTAATGCGAGCTTTTTCGTCTAAGAGACATGACAGTATATGAGACAGGTAGAGAAACGACTAAAATCAGAGAAGCTTACATAAACACTAACAAATTTGCTCCAAGTTACTATGCGCTGATTACGTACAGCGATGCCAAGCGTGGACATCTGTAATATTTTTTAGTGTGAAAATCGAGCTTCTTAAAATAAACCACACATGTACATGTGCTAAACTTTTCTATTTACGTTTCAAGATTGTAAACATCTTTCTTTCTCGAACTTAAAAATAAAGGTATCCCAAGGACCCCCTTTTTGGAAACTTACAACTTTTTAAATTTTTTTTTCTTTGGGAACACCGGACTAATTTTGGGATTTGCGTCTCATTTGACTTTCGTTCATTCTATTTTGGATAAGACTTGTCTCTTCGTTAATTAAATCTCCCCAAAGAGTGGGCTCATCGGCTTTCGTTTTAGATCTTGCATCTCTTCCAAGGGGTTGCTTTCAACGTCTTTTTAGCCGTTATATTAACCGTTGAGTTTGTCGTACAGACCTGATTTTCTGAATTCAGTGCCAAATACGTCTTTAATAACTGTCATTTTGCATTCCCGTTTCATTTTCCGAGGCGACCAGTAAGTATATGCCATTTTTTTCATACCCTTTGATCTTTACTAACATTGCAGTGCAACATTCAAACTCCGGGCGAGGAGGTCGCTGGAGTGGCAACAATGACATCGAAAATAGCGTCGGTACGTCTGCCACTGGCGGGTCTGATTTCCACAGGAAAAAATCGTTGATTCGACCAGAGCGGTCAAGAATTGACCCGGATCACCCGCAGTTTCATTATACTCAGGTGACCGCACAACATGCTAATCATATACATGTCATGCCTTCAACTACTGGTAATGACCCTATATTACAGGAAGTACCGTTAACGGAGATCCCCAGTCGGTCAGGGCGGCAGAGTGAGATACGCACCGTGGAGGAAAGCGAAGACGACGAGTCGTTTGATTCTGCAGAGCTGGACTATAAAGGAGGGCGAAACGTGTATGGGTTAAATGACGAAAGAGATGGGTATGGACCAAGAAATAACGAGTCTGCTACTGATCCCGATGTTCCTTTACAAGGTAGACCTCAGAACCTCGGGGGTAACGTAGGTGCTGCTGGAGGCGCTGGAGGCGGCGGCGGCGGCGGCGGCGGTGGAGGAGGAGGAGGAGGAGGAGGAAATGATGGTGATGGTGAAGATAGTCCTATTTCTCCAGGGCTAGAAAAACATATGAGCAGTCCAGCTGCTAAGCGTCAGGTTACCACCAAACCAGAAAAGGAGCTTTCACTGTGGCAGGCATACTGCAGAGTTGTAACGTTTTGGGCACCCGCCCCATTACTTAGACTCTTTGGAATGAAAACAAAGGCCCGACAAAGTGCATGGAGAGAAAAAATTGGCCTTATTACTGTCATTTTATACGTGGCAGCATTTGTAGCATATTTAACTTTCGGTTTCACCGCGTCAGTTTGCAAGAATAACTTGCTTCGAATCAGAAATGGCCAAATTACAACGGAAAATCTAATCATCAATGGCAGGGTATATGATATGTCGAAGTTTAGACATCCAAAGGCTCAAGGTAACGTGGAAGGAAATATACTTTATCCACCAACAAATGCTGGTGGTATGGATGCATCATTCCTATTTCAAAATGTTAATGGCCATTGTAAAGGAGTTATTACCCCTAAGGAAGATTGTTCTATCCCTCATAATGGTGATAATGTCGCTTGGTATATGCCATGTCAAGTTTTTGCGCAAAATGGTACGACTCAACCTAATTTCACTGTTAGTTATTATAATGGATATGCATGCCACACTAGTGCTAAGGCTAGGAATGAATACTATAAGCAAAAGGTTACCGCTGAAGTTTTCTTTACTTGGGATGATATTAAAAACAGTAGTAGAAACTTAGTGGTATATAATGGTAATGTGCTAGATCTATCATTGATTGATTGGATCCAGTCGACTGATTTGGATTATCCAACATTTTTTGATCAGTTGAAAAAAGACGAAAACGTTAGAGGTACAGATATTTCACAGTATCTTTCACACGGCGTTGATGGCAGGTATATTAGATGTTTGTCTGATATCACGAAAGTAGGATATATTGATACCGAGCAAATTGGATGTATTGCATCTCAAGTTGTTCTTTACGTTTCTTTAGTATTTATTATTGGATTGGTAGCTGCTAAGTTTTTCTTAGCGTGTTACTTTAGATTTTTCATTGCTAATCGTCAAGGTGCCTTTTACATGGATAGAAAGCAATACAACGAGCATGAAGGACAAATTGAAGATTGGTCAAATAATATTTATTCTCAAGGCCCAATCAAACCTGTTGATCCACCATTAAACAAGAGAAACTCGAAGTTTTTTGGTCGAATGGGGAATGAAAAAAATCGCCAATCCGTTGTAATGTTGTCACAATTACCAAGTGCATCAACATCAAAGCTAGTACCTCCAGGTACTGCTATGTATTCTACTGGTAATGGATCCAGAAGCTCATTTATGATGCTTGGTGATGATCCATATAGGCGGAACCAATCGCTGATGTCCTATGATACAAGTTATCATGGCGCAGGCAATACCGGCGGAGTTATCATGGATAATGAAGATTTGGAATACGATGAAGAACCCCCAGTGCATGTGGGCGAAAATACTTTACCGGATACTCCTACGATTAGTGGTGTAGTTGATTATGTTGTTCCTCAACCTCCAGTTGGTTATGAGCCATTTGGATATCCCTTAGCACATACAATGTGTTTAATAACTGCATATTCAGAATCTGTGGACGGTGTTAGAAACACACTTGATTCCATTGCAACAACTGATTATCCCAATTCGCATAAGTTGATTGTGATTATTTGCGACGGTATAATTAAGGGTTCAGGTAATGATATGTCTACCCCTGATATTTGTTTATCAATGATGAAGGATTTTGCCGAACCGCCTGAGGAAGTGCAGGCTTATTCATATGTATCAGTAGTTTCTGGTAGCAAGCGACATAACATGGCAAAGGTGTATGCTGGATTTTATAAGTACGATGATAACACTGTTGAACCAAGTAAGCAACAGCGAGTTCCTGTCTTGACTATTGTCAAGTGTGGTACTCCTGCTGAGGCTAATACATCTAAACCCGGTAATAGAGGTAAGAGAGATTCGCAAGTAATTTTAATGAGCTTTTTGCAACGAGTAATGTTTGATGAACGTATGACTGAGTTGGAATACGAGATATTCAATGGTATATGGCGAATTACTGGTATCGCGCCCGACTTTTATGAGGTGGTATTAATGGTAGATGCAGATACGAAAGTATTCCCTGATTCATTGACTCATATGGTTGCATGTATGGTTAAGGATCCTGAAATTATGGGTCTTTGTGGTGAAACAAAGATTGCTAATAAAACACAATCATGGGTTACTATGATCCAAGTTTTTGAATATTTTATTTCTCATCATCAGGCAAAGGGGTTCGAATCTGTGTTTGGCGGTGTTACATGCTTACCAGGATGTTTCAGTATGTATCGTATTAAAGCGCCTAAGGGTGCTGATGGATATTGGGTACCTATTTTAGCAAATCCGGATATTGTTGAAAGGTACGCTGATAATGTGGTTGATACATTACATAAAAAGAACTTATTACTGCTCGGTGAAGATAGATATTTGTCTACTTTGATGCTGAAAACATTCCCTAAGAGGAAACAAGTATTTGTACCTAAGGCGGCCTGTAAGACTATTGTTCCAGATAAGTTTAAAGTGCTGTTATCTCAACGAAGAAGATGGATTAATTCAACTGTGCATAACCTTATGGAACTTGTATTAGTACGCGATTTATGTGGAGTTTTCTGCATTTCTATGCAATTTGTTGTTTTTGTTGATTTGGTAAGTACATTAGTATTACCAGCTGCTATTACATTCACACTTTATGTTGTTATCATTGCAATTGTAAGGAAACCTACACCTGTTATGTCACTTATCTTGTTAGCATTGATTCTGGGTCTACCAGGAGTATTGATCGTTGTCACGGCTACACGAGTATCATACGTAGGTTGGATGGCTATTTATTTGCTTGCCTTACCTATATGGAATTTTGTACTACCCATGAATGCGTACTGGAAGTTTGATGATTTCACTTGGGGTGACACTCGAACAATCCAAGGTGGTGATAAAGGTGGGCATGACACAGCTGAAGGTGAGTTTGATTCAAGTCAAATTGTGATGAAACGATGGAGAGATTTCCAAAGAGAAAAACGAAGAGGATTGGTTGTTGCTCCTATTCCTGCTTGGGGTAATACTACAACCCCAAGTAGCCTTGCTGGGATGAGTGTGGGTGATAGCATGGATGGTGGTAGTGGTAATTTGGCTAATCCTAACACACAGGTTTATGATGCAGGATCCATTTCTAGTGATGTTACCACACATAGGATGGGCCCTGTGGCTCAACAGGAGAATATTGACGACACTGGCTCAGTGATACATGATCCAAGAGCGGATAGAGATTCGTCTTCTAGTAACCAGACAGTCCAGGAAAGCACAAAAATGATATAGGGAATGTAACTTATAGATTTAGACATTTAGTAGTAATATTTGTTATTCAGTTTAAATCAAATAATAATTTTAAAATATTGTTTGTAGTTGTCACATTCACATGTTAGCAAAAATAATATATAACCCTTATAAACGAACTAATAGTCTATTACGCAAGGATTTTAAAGGATCCGGATAGAATATTTTAAATTTTGAACGTTCAATTTGACGGTTCAAGTGAGGTTATGTAACAGCAGCAATTACTAGACTTCTTAATATTATCTATACTATTGTTCAAACACTTATCCTAGTTTGGATGGCAAATCCGACATCCAGCAACAGCTTCTGGATCAATTCTAAAATACCAGCTTCATCCTTACTAACCGGGACGATTTTTGCTAATAAAACATACAAATTAGGGACCACTTCATTACACCGTGCCAAAGCAGACAATACTAACCGTAACTCGTTCCGCTGAACACCTGGCATTGGCCCTGCACGTATAGCTTGATCACATAAGAATCGTCTTAAAGCCAACGCCGCTCTCAATTTCAAATATTGTGAAGCCGCCAGCGATGCCTCCGGGCTAATCTTTAAATTAGCTAACCGTGTTAACTCGTTTATACAATCAATAGCCATCAATTGCCGAGGCAACAATTTGACATCTTCGACTGACCCATAAAATGGACCCGTTGACAGTTTTTCCACAATTTTGGGGATATCATCAAACTCAATTTTGGTAACGTCAAACCCTGGTACGTATAATTGAGAGTAAATAAACAATGACCGAGTGAGATTGCGCCAAAATTTCGTACTGGGAGCTGGATGCTTTTGCGTATATTTTTTAAATGGTTTATCTCCACTTGGAGGACTGACCAGTTCGATATATCGGTGATAGCTTGACATATCAAAAGCTTCAAATGCCTTCATTTGCGCTTCCGGTAGCGCAGTGTAGTCGCCACTACACGCTATTATACTTTTACCACCATCAAGTATTCTGTCCCATAGCTTTTCACGCATTTCTTCTGGAACATTTTCAAGGCCCAAAAGGATTTCACGCAAGATAGTTACAAAGATTAGTGTGGACGATTGCCATAACTGTTGGTCACCACTTTTAACAACCGGACAGTCAAATTTCTGGCTCATTATAACGTTTAATGACTCAAGAATAATATCAAGTGGATTGATGCCATCAACATCTACCAACTGTGGTACCCGCTCAGCGGTTATTAGTTTGTTGGATGATAGCACTGTCAGTACTCGCCGACACAATGCGACAAACGTTGGTATTTTATAGTCACCAGGCGGAACTGTTGAAGTTTCAAATGGTAAGATCAGAAATTTTGAGAGTACTTTTAGCAATAACCCTATAGTAGTGCTATTGGAAATTTCAATTCCATCAATTTCCTTGATGACCGCTTCTTGCAATGGTGACAAATGGTCTCTATCTGAATATAACAACGGTAATATCCCATACGATCCTGCTTTCTCAAATAATGTAAAGCTATCTTTAAGATACTTGTCACGGATATCCTTATTGAACTTCCTCCCATTGTACAAAGCTGAATGAGATGCAACCAATTCTGTTAACGCATCCTGCGAAAATTTCGCATCTTTAAATCCTAAGTCCAAGCTTAAATCTTGTCGAACCCAAAATTCCCATAATTCATTCAAACATGTTTCCGGTACGCCCACGTCCCCTGAGGCCTCAACAACTTGGTTGAACCCATTATAAATGGGGACAAGATAAACAGGATCTTTGATGTCGGCAATTCGTTGGTAGTAGCCTAATAACAACCCCAACAACTTGCCGAAATCATCTTGTAAAACAAACTTGTCAATAAATGAAGAATAAATACTAGAGACACCTTTAATTACCAAAGTCATAGTTTCCACCCATTCATCATATTGTTCACTCGTTAGTTCATTTGGAGGAGTTAATGAAGTAATTAGTGGGAATACAATATTTTGACATGATGCCCATACATTTTGCTGTAATGATGAACCGTACGAGTCAAAAATACGGAATAATACTTGGATAGCGCCATTACGAACCTGTGGTCGGGCTGCCTTTGATGTGATGTCACACAATGTGATAATAATGATGACCCATAGCGCCTGTGACCTATTTTTGTTTTGTCCATTTGCAAACAGGTCATGAAGCTCACTGGTAGTAGTCAACGGGGTAGAAAAATCAGCGGAGTCATTCAAGCCACGTACATAATCAGATATTGACCAAAAGAAACTGATAGATGTGAATGAAATATTTAAATCTAGAGTCTGATCACAAAACAATTGCAATGTCTCTACTAATCGTCCGATATCATCTAACGACAAGCATTCTAAAAAATCATTACAGATCAATTGTAGGGATTCAAACCCTGATTTAATTAGTTTCGGTAACCTTTCAGCCTTATACCTATTTGAATGGCCACTATTGAAAACACTATCAATGATTTTGAGAACTACGCCCCAACCATCAATCAATTTAGTTCCACTGTGGTCAAGAATTTTGGTTAAATTTTCAATCGTGCTAATATGCGAGTCAGATTCAGCACTAATATCATTAATCGAATCGTCTTGATCTCCCAATTCAACAATTTTTTCTACTTTAGAGAGTATTGTTTGTAATATAGTTTCTTGTAATTCACGCACTGTTGCCTTTGATTCCTCAGTACTAGTAGGCTGTGATGAAATGTAAACTATTGATTGCAGTGCAAGACCATTGGAAACTTCACCTGCTCTCAAACGTGTATCGCTGAATGCTGCCCGGACAGCACTGACTTTTAATAAATAATTATTCACAATTTGCCACCATTGTTCATTAACCGGCGCTTCCATCAATCTATTCAAATTAGCTTCACAAACTTCACCCAGTAAATCAAGTAGAAAAAAGCTGTCACCATCAGCGAGTGAATACTGTGGGCTATAAACATTAGATGCTTCACTATCCACAGAATCATACTGAATGCCAATAACCAGACTTGAAACATAGCAAATACTCTTGAGCAAAGTCAAAAATGAAGCTGATGGAATAATCTTTGTACCCTCCACTAATTTACTCATAGCTGTGCTTAATGGCTGATAATTGTGACCCAAATCATCAAAAAGGTGAGACCCAATAACCTTTGGACGCCGCCGTTTCCCCGTACCATTTACTAATAAATCAAGGTGCTGCAATGTCTTGATAATAATGACCCAGCCTGTGCCTAGTACTGAACCCAGTGCATTAGCTAATGTGAAAAGTGCACGACAACAAAGAATATTTCTAGCTGTCAGTTCTTGCGGTTTGTAGTTGCCACTACCACTAACATCTGGCGGTGGCGTACTTGTATTTCCTGCAGATGTACGACCAACGGATCCTAGCGTACCGACAATGGTATCCACGCTTAAAATAGAACTAGAACGAGCCGGTTCAGGTGTAGCCGACATTCTCTCACTTTCATTAATCAGAATGGCAAAATTGGCTAAAAGTGTCATAAAGGAGTTCCTAGATACTATATGTTGAATAGCTCCAGATGAATGTGCAAACCGTTGGGTGGCTCTTACTAATGCAAAATATAAATCCAAATCAAGTGTCGCATGGAAAAATGTCGAAAATGTTGTCAATGAATCCCTCCAACATGTATCAACCAACTTTTTGACTACTTGTAAATCTTGACTATTTAACTGTTTTGAACTTTTAGAATCATTCACAACATACTTTGCCATGCCATCTGCAAATTGGTTCATACACATTAACACTAGGTAGAAAAGATAGGAATCAGGTACAAATGGTGGATCTGCCTTGTCCAATAAATCTATACAAGGCACTCGTACAGTTGAGTACTTTGTGGATATTCCCGGCACTGAATTCCCATCGGCAATAATATCACCCCCGCTTGATCCCTCAACGGGAGGCACATAAGCTTGGGAAGCATCACCTAAGCCTATAACAGAGGGATTCTCTCTGCTTATCTTTTCCAAACTCTGAAACAAACAGTTCACAATATCCTTACGACCGTCTTGGCTGTCAAATATTGTAAACATATCTAAAATTAGGTTGAAGTCCGCAAAAACACCATTAAATATTTCCATGCAAAGTAATCGTTTCCATAATGGGGCAGATGAAGGGTCCAGCATATGCGTTAATAAAGATAAAATGACTTCACACTCAACATGGAGTATCCGTAATTGGTACCGTATTAATAAAAATAAGATTCTTGATACTCGTACAGTAATAGGGAATTCCCGTTTCTCAGAAAATGCGCGTAATAAGACCGGTACAGCACGAGTGCGCAGAACATATGCCAGCTCTGGATGATTCTCAAACAGTTCATGATGATTGGATAAAATACTTTCCAGTACTTCCAACCCTAACGTCTCTGGGATATGTGTAACTTTTAAATGTAGCGGCCTTAATTTCTCCAACAGGTTACACAGATCACTGAATATTATCAATGCATCATTATCAATAACCGTTATTTCAGCTTCATTCTTCTTATCGTTTATTTCTACCTTTATTGTCTTTTCAGGAATATTTCCAGTTTGGTCTTGTTGAACGACCCGGTCAAATATTGATATAAATAACTGTTGAAGGGTTGCTGCAGCGGTATTGACAACAATGGACGACTTGTTATTACTTTGAAGAATAGAGCATAATTGTAATAGGTCCAATAGCAAACTTCCCGTTATATCTGAACCATATACTTGAATAATTGAGGGTAACAATTGTAAGATTTTTAATTGTATATCCACTCCTAAATGTATAGCTTCATTTAACCCTTCAATGACTTGTGGAAGGTTGCTCACGTTGATAGCCTTAGCAAGTATTAGGATATGTATACATTGAACAGCACTCGTGGTATATTTAGCGTTTCTCGAAGAGCATGACAATAAAAACGGCGAAATAAATGTTGATGGAAGTTCTTCATATTAGTATTTTGTCAATAACCATACAATATTTCCGTGACTACAACTTACCTTGAAGAAAGTGCTTTTCGTCCATCCCGGGCTTAAACCCACTAAGCATATCCAGAGAAACATCTGAAGCCTTGAAATGTTAATAAAATACCACCAACTTTGTTATATTTGTGCCTATACACATACCTGTTTTAATTCCACGCTCCGCCTCTTTGCTTGGGAGCTCAAGTTGGTAAGCTCCGAGGTCAATTGATGCACTGTAGACATGGTGACCTCGCTTTCTAGATACAAGCAAACAGTTACTAGAAATTGCCATGCCACGACATGTATACAGCCTGGCTAATATTTATAAACGTGGATCTCGATATCGATAATAATGGTTATATTTACGTTGACGACGTCGACGTCGTACGTTATACGTCTGCAGACTCATGAGAATGATTAATCGATTCAATCGAAATCAACCCGGCAATGCATATTTTTGCGTACGTACGGTTCTTCCGATGGTGGCCAAGTCAGATTCGGTGGCTTCAAAGGTTTCTTCCTTTAATTAGCTTAATTAAGCTTATGACCGATTTGAAAACCTTTTCTATCACAAAAAACATTATTGCATTATAGCATCCATGCTGAGGACGTCGGGACAAACTGCATTGCGGTCGTTTCCAAGGCTGGTCGGGTCACCTGTGACTTCTCTTTGTGGAGGTTTCCGGGTTGCCGGGATTCGATTTGCATCGTCTCAATCACGGTTTAGCAATCTAAGTGAAAAGGATGTTGAGAGAATGGGACAAGAGATCGATTATCAACGGCTATGGCAAGCTGCAAAATACGGGATCCAAGAGGCGCCTTTAGTAATGATGGATCCTCGTAATAGCAGTATTTTGGGTACTCGAGAAGAAGATGTCATCAAGATCAAGCCATTAGGAAGAGAAGATTCGAAGGAATTTAGAGTACCTCAAACTCTTATTAGTGATATTGGCCCATTTGATATCCATCAAGAGCTAATGAGCATGAGTATTGAAGATGAGGCTGATGACCCATTGAGATATCGACGAAATGTTCATTTTGATGGTAATCCAAGATACAATGGTAACATGAACTCATCTATTGATGATAAATTGCATTCGATTACTACACCTCCAGCTATTGGTAGATCGATTGGCCCAGGGTACGACTTGAGCAATCGGATTTTGGATTCATTATCTAATCTTACGATGTGGGTGGATGCTAGTCAGAAGGATGCCGTTAAGATTTCTTTTTCGAACAGTCCTGCTGGTAAACGGGGCAAAATTGACCTCGATAGTGAAAACAAGATCAGTGAACTACAAGATATTAATCGTACTTTGAGACGGGTCATTCACCACCTTACGAAGAAGCTTTATGATCGTAATGTGATTAGAGCAGACAGTGTTCGGCTAAAGCGAAAGAAGAAGATGAACAAACATAAGTATAAGAAGAGAAGAAAGGCTCAGGCTCAGCTTAGACGGAAATTGAAGAAAGATGGTTGAGCATAAGTAAGTATATGTAAATAAATGGTTATTAGTTATCCTTATTCGTAGATCAAGGCAATATTAAATTTGATTAGCAAATATTGGTCAAGAATAAACTGTTTTTATTGTGCCAAGTTCGAATTTATACAACGAAGGATTTAATCCAGCAAAATCTCTCACTTTGATACTGAAGCAGTCACATGGCTTGTTCAAACTCTAGCCACAGATCTCTTAAATGGATAATGGTACTTTTGTCTATTGTCAATACGCTGTTGTTGCATTGGCGCTGCATCCTCGTGTATCTCTGTCTCCGCATCCTGCCAACTTTGATACCTTATCCCTTGCATCCAGTCATACAGTGAGTAATATACAAAGTAAAGCATCTTACATACGAAACAATATAAAACCACTTGTGGCTTTATCCGTTTTGGATCTGTAATCTTTACGCTTTCCTTTCTGTCATGAAATGGTGCATTATCGAGGTTGTATATGCGTCTTCCCAGGGTTTTCATATTAGAAGTATGATAAACATCCTTTCTTATCTGATGGCTCCATTCTGAAACAACTATGACTGCTAATACACCTAGTAAGCACGAAAGAGGACTGGCACTTTTAGAAGCCCATATTTGTGCAATGTCAATAACAAAATGGACAAATGGAGCACAAGAGGCAGACAATGCAGCCATTGTTAATAGAATTAATGATCTCTTGAATGCCGATCTACGATGTTGAATGCAAAACATAATAGTGCAGCCGGCATAAAAAATGCTGAGAGTAACTTGGAATAAATATGATAAAGTGGGGTAAAGGTCAGCATCGGAATCTCGTGGATTATTGAACATCTGTAAACTTCTTAGGACTTGTGCCGCTAATAAACATACCGCTCCTAGCCAGAAAACTAAGTTCTTATCACTTTTTCTGGGGAATAAATCAATGATTGTCCTTAATCCTGCAATGAAATTTGTCCAAGTGAATATATAATACAACAGCGTTAAATATATATGCTGCGTGAGATGCTCTATAGACTTGGCTGATATAAACCCATGCTCATAAGTTGCTTTCATTTTCATTGCGCTTCCAATGAAGACTGTGGTCAAATAACATAAAGAAGTCATAAACATACCATACCATGACCTTCGTCTTGTGCTTGGTGCAGCCATCACAGTGACATAAGCTAAGATCCAGCAAATGGAAGTAGTCGTAGCGATAGCTATAATATATGGATATGGACTGTTTTGGTATGCATTTTTAGAATGCTTCCAACGGCCCCATTGTGGATTAAATGCAGCTGTTATCAGATGGTTGGGCATGGCTTGCTGTCTGACAAGAACAGCAGGTATCTCACCAGGACATTTCACTTTGAAAGTAACTTGACCGTTACGTGTTTGATTAGCAATATCAATGATTCCAGAATGAGTATAAATGATCCCTTTAGTTAGGGTTATTGGTGAACAAACTTCTTTGCATTTAGTAGAATATGGATACCCCCATATATTAATCCGCTTAGCAATACCCATTGCCAAGTATTTTGATAGCCCTTAAAGCCAAGCCTATTATATTAATAGCAAAAACACCAATTCAATTCCAAATCTTGACGAAAACTTTCAAGAGGAAAGAATAAATTTGGAGAGCTAAAGATCGTCAGAATTTTATACCGTAAAAAGCAATTGTATATGCAGATCATTTATAAGTGCCGATCCCCCAGAAACTCAGATGATGATCAACTCGAGGCATTTAATTGGCACGTGGAGGTGGGGCAATTAATCCGAACATGGAAATATACCTCATTGATATAAAAGAACACTATTGAAATATGGTAAGTTGGTAACTGCTAACCAACTAATTTGTGGATAAAAATGTTTGTTTTACAATTACTTCAACTGAGACTATTTCTCGGCTCACCAACCTAACCGTCATGGTACTATAATGAGTATGCATTATTTGTAACTAGAGGTATGTATACAAAAGGGAAGGAAATATTTACCGCTAGCACCAGCCTTTTACTAGCCAGTCACCAGGTATGCTCAAGTCAGTTAATTATGTACATAGCACCACAGACTGATTAAAACTATCTGTAACAGGATCAGTGTACGAGAAAGAGATGTAACATGAGCGATTTATTAAGTCTATTAACATATAAATAACAACTAAACACGTTCATGATGAGCAGTAAAGTCCTTCTCATCTTCAACGTCACTATCCAGCTTGTCGGTAGTCGCATGCATAACTGAAACATTCAAGTCCTTATGGAAACGTTCAGGACCTAAGAATGATACTAATGCCATATATGCAAAAACTGCTCCGGAAAAAATTGCCATTACTTTGCCGTAGTTATAAGTTTTATTTGGAAGTGGGAACTGACTTCCTAATTTAGCTTCAATTGTTGATGACGCTGATGATGCAAGATTACCCAATTGATATGATAACCCAGCAAAAAAGGCTCTACCAGAATTAGGACAAAGTTCGAATAAATGGATAGGAGCAATACCCCAGGCGCCCATTACAGCAAATTGTAATAAGAATCCACAGACCATTATACCAGCTGTTGATCTAAGCATAAATGCAGGGTAAGTAAAAGCACCAGCCCATACGCAACATAAAATCAATGCTAATCTTCTTCCAGTGAGTTCAGTTAATTGACCCCAAAAGATACCACCACAAATGGCACCCAAGTTAGTTACCACCAAAGTAATAGTCTTGATGTCTGCATTCATACCAACTTGGTTCATAAGCATCGTAGGATAAAGATCTTGGGTGCCATGGGACATGAAGTTAAATCCTGACATGAGAAAAATGAGATAAATAAACATAGGCCAAAAATTTGAAACAGTTTTCCCAAAACTTTTTAATCCCTCTTTGATGCTTGGCTTTTCTTGGTTTTGACGCTTCATTTCGAGAAATCCAGGACACTCGGGAAGTACTAATCTCCAAACAAGTAGCAAAAATGCTGGCCCCGAAGAAAAGAAAAATAATGACCTCCAACCTTCATGATTGTGATAAGTATCTTTAAATGCTCTATAAAAGACCACAGCCAGCAAGTATCCCAAGTTGTATCCGGGCAAAAACAATCCTGATAACACAGATCTACTTTGAGCAGGAACATTTTCCAGGGCAGTAGCAGAGGCTGTACCATACATACCACCCATAGCTATACCAAATAAGGCCCTTACAGCCAAAAATTGCTTATAGGTTTGAATGAATCCTGAGCCAATTTCTAGAGCAACGAACAATAAACAGCAAATAACATAGGGCCATTTACGGCCGTAGTAGTCTGCCATACTACCAAAAATGGCTGCACCAACCGACCGCAGCATTAAAACAAGAGTCATACCCCAGGTAATTTGAGTAATGTTGACATTTAATGACTCGGCAATAGCGGTAGCACTGGCAGACACGATGAAATAATCCATCGAGTCAACTGTCCACGCAAAGAACCCCAGAAAATACCAGTTCCAATGGGAGGCCTTCATCGGCCGCAGTGACGGCAGTGGGTTCAGCGAAGATAAGGAAGTCTGCGGAAGTTGGAAAAGAGTGGTTGGCCTTGTGGCGAGGTACTTGCCGAGGGCACTGAAGCTGATTTCAGGCCGTTCTTCGCTGTAGTATTGTGGCTCGTGTGTCATTTTCGGTGCTTTTTCCATAGAAGTGATGATGAAAAAAAAAGATCCGAAAAGAAGAGAAGAAGATCTGGGGAAGGTGGGGTGGTATTTATAGGTAGATTTTAGCCTATGAAAACTGTTTCTTTTGTTTGGTACCGGTACCCCGCAATAAGATCTACAGTGCGTATTTTATTAAAGTTGGCGCAATTCGATTTGGCGATATGCGCATGTGGAGAAAATTTTTACTAGACCCTCCTTTTATAGTAGTATATCCGGCCGAGGATGCATCATGATACGCCCGCCTTCGTGAAAGCGTGACAGCTAAGCTCCACCATCTGTAACACAGTATATATATGGTATATATGGCTGGCGCGCGCTTACAGCATACCCTGCAGCTGCGCACGTATTTCATTGCGATTAGCGTCGAATGCCTGTTCTTATACGACGCACTATCTACCAAAGGAATACCCAACTCTGCGTGCCGCAAAAGGTCAGTTTTGGTTGAGCCTAGACGTAGCTTATACTCTAGCTTGTGGCATACAATATAACGTTACGTTCAGCGGAGGTGGAAACGCGAGTGTTAGGGTTGCCTTATTTGGTGAGTGGTGTGAAATGTGGGGTATGGCGATCGTCACAGTCATAATTTGATTCTCCGCTGCATCAGGTATACGTAACATAGCGGATATTACAAAGCTTCATGGCCCAGAGAATCCCCGGACTAGACATAACCAACGTTGGAACCCACCAGAAAATGGATATTTATCTGTTACGCGAAGTCATTAATCTGTTGCGAAATGACCGACCTCTATAGAACTGTTAGAAGGGAATACCCCCACAAAAAAGTGCCTGAGGCAACCTAATAAGGTTAACTCCTAGGTATACGATGAGGCGCGGCAAGGCTAAAACCGACCAATCGCGAACTTGGCCAAAACTGCATGATTGAAACCTCGTTTTAGATCGCTATAGTGCCATTCAGTGCTGCTGTAGTCATCTAATGACCATCAAAGCTAGTAATTTCGATAGTGTAAGGAACTCCGAAAGACCTGCAGAAAAACATCATTAACTTCCCAGTACCTTAGTTTTAAAGCTACTTCTATTTCTCCGTTCTATCCATCACTCCTCTTCGCATTTTCCGAGAGCACGATATCAACTTTTGTATACAGAATCCAAAAGACCTTTTTCTCCAACGAGATATCTCCCTCGTTTCGTTATTGCATTACTCCAAGTATCCCTTAATCTTAAAGGCGAATTCGAATGCGCTTCTCTGATTAATACCTGCACGTGCACGGCTTGAGCAATGCCGCATTGCGCATACGTATAAAATAACATAACTTATATCTTTAGCTACACAGGCACATGATCTTGCAATATTGATGAATAGGACCAGTTAAATTTACGTTTCATGAACTTTAATACGCGGTGCCGAAGAGCCAAGACCTTGTTGCCAGGGGAAGAAGGAAAAAAATGTGTTCACAAATAAGGTCTTGATATGTGATGATTAGTCAGTATAAGCTGAGATGCTTAGTCAGCAGTAACAACATATTGTCTTGTACAACCATCACTGAGACATACACATGAATACTTGTACCAAGCTATAGAATACTTGTCTCTCTTTATTATTGCTATTTCAGATGAAATGTCGAATTTCTGGGAAGTGGAAAAAGGTTAGGGTTGATAAGGATGAAACATCGCGTTGCTTGATCAATGATGGTTGATGATGATTGCATGTTTAAGCCAAATTATATTATTCTTAACAACGAAACGATCGATCATCGCAAACAGCTGGCTAGGTAGTTAGTACACCGGTGCTAGCACTATCACAATGTTAGCGCTTGCAATTGTACTCATAACACATCTACAGTTATACATATAATTATAACCGATAGCGTCATTGCATACCAAGCTAGCTAGACTAGTCCCCTTAGAAATCATCAATCCATCAAATCCTCCAACCCCTTGAAGTTCTCTTGTGGGCGGCTGGCATTGGGTGTACACACTCTTCCTAGGTACCCAAGTATCTAGGATTGCCGGCAAAAATGGCAAATATGGGCGACAACGGTCCGGGCGTTAATTCCAATGATCCCCTCATTGGCTCAATTGTCAATGAGGAAGAGCTTGACGATAGAAGCACTACAAGCAGTGGGAAATGGAGGCGCAAAAAGGCAGGGTTGCCGAAATCTAGCACGTTTGGAAATTTGAAAATGCCCCCTGCTTTTACTGCTTTGGCTAACCGCAGAGAATCCAAGGAACAGAACAAAGCATTCCATAGACCTAGCTTGGGTAGTATAAGGAGTAAACGAAAACAATCCGATCAATCATTAAGAGGGTCGGTTTCTAAGGAAAGTGGGTCAACACATGGGATGCCTACCCCTCCCGCAATAGATGGTGATGATAATTATGTTCTTGTTAGTGATCATGGTGCTGAGAATGAAGAAACTCCTGTTACAAATGTTAACAGTATAGAGATTTCTCGGGAGCCTAGTGCTGTACGTAGCTCAATTGAGCTAGCTATAACTCAACCAACCTCTCATTGGCTGCCAGGACGGGATAGGTATGGATTCAAGAAGAAGACTAATTTCATTTCAGAACAAGTCTATGATAAATGGTGGGCAGGATATGAGCCCTATTTACGGAGACGTAAACGTAAATGGTTAAGATTAATGAAGGAAAGTGGTTTGCCAGTTGCCACTAACGAGGATGGAATTCAACAGCAACCTGTTAGATTTCCTCCTAAATCAGATAAATTAAAACGATATATTCGTAAGGGAATTCCTGCAGAATGGCGGGGTAATGCATGGTTTTGGTATGCAAGAGGCCAAGACAAATTAAGTTCTTATCCAGATGTTTATGAAAAGCTTTGTAAACAAACGGCTAACCTGAAAAATAATGATACTGAATTAATTGAAAGGGATCTTCACAGGACATTCCCTGATAATATATATTTCAGAAAAGATTCTACTACAATTTCTGAAGTAAATACACCATATGTTAATACAGAGGAAACACCATTGATTTTATCTTTAAGAAGGGTCTTGGTAAGCTTTTCGGTTTATCGACCGAAGATTGGATATTGCCAAAGTTTGAACTTCATTGCAGGAATTTTATTACTTTTTCTTGATGAGGAAAAGGCATTTTGGATGTTGGTGATAATTACTCAACGATATTTGCCGGGGGTACATGATATCAATCTTGAAGGGGTCAATGTAGATCAAGGAGTATTAATGATATGTGCAAGAAAATGTTTACCCTCTTTGTGGAGTAAGATTGGATGTGGATTTGACGGCGTTTCTTATGATAACTTTTTAACAAAGTTACCACCAATAACATTATGTACAGCCTCATGGTTTATGAGCGCATTTATCAGTATCTTACCTACTGAAACAATGCTACGTGTTTGGGATTGTTTTTTCTTTGAAGAATCAAGAGTATTTTTCAGAGTCGCATTAACAATATTCAAATTAGCTGGTCCAGCAATTGAACCATTACAAGATCAAATGGAAATATTCCAAGTAATACAAAACTTCCCAAAGCAAATGATTGACCCTAATTATTTCTTGGACCAATGCTTTAAAATGAAAGGTCCAACTCCTTCAGGCCATTTTACTCAAGAATATATCATAAAATGCCGAGAATTTGTGGCATCTCGGAGACAATTAACGCAAACAAGGAAACCCAATCACCATAATAATAGTAGTAATACTTCTAACGAACCTACTGATCTAGAGGAGTTGGAACAGTTTGAACGAGGTAATAACAGGCATACTGGGTTGCATCTATCTTCCAGATTAAAAAGTTTAAGAATAAGTTCAACACCCCCAGGAACAACGACTACGAGATTACAAAAACGACTATCTATACATAATTGATGCATTCTTTTTTTTTCTTCTTCTTCTTTATTTTATATATTCAATGATTCTTTAAATTTCATGTACACCTTTTCGCTATTGCTGCCTAACCGAGTATCCAGCACACCTTTGATTTCATTCCAAATATCATCAGTCACCAACGTGTTCAGGCTAGCATCACTTGTAGCGCTACCAGGAGTCGTACCAACTTCTGGTGTACTACTGCGACTTCTACTTTTAGATACAATAACTGAAAATGAAACTTTCCATTGATCATTCTCTTTCGTAGCCTCATTACCTATGGTTTTGATATCTGAAACAACCCCACCACAAACCAATTTGATATCTTCTGGACCTACACCATTCGACTTTAATGGAACATCAGGATGGTTTAATAATTGTAATTTGATTTCCTTTATCGTTGTCTCTGGTGATATACCTTCCAATGTAACCACAAATTTAGGTGGACGAATTGACTTGAATTTGACTTTAATGTTTTCCGGTAGGTCGGCATTGTTTAATCCTAATATCGCACTGTTATCAATTTTGAATGGGGCTTTCAGTGGCTCAGGCATTTTGGGTAAAGCCGTAACCACATGTTTTTTATTACTAGCATTATAATCATTGGGTAATTGTAACGTTGAACTATTCCTTAGTAGGCTGACATATGCTGAGACAAAGTTTTCCTCTGTAGTGGCCATTGTGAAATGTTGAATCAATTCGTGTTATAGAGCTGGAGGATATATCGTCCTGGCATTAGTCGTCTTATAACGTTAACATAGATCTCTAGAGCTCTAGTTATAGCTAGAGCGCTATAAAATCAGATCGAATCTGATAGATTTTCTAAAACTGGAGTACTGTTAATGTTGCAGTTACCCTGAAGTAGTAAATGAAAGAAACACATGTACAGTGCCAAAAAATAAAATAATCCAAAAGGTAGTTTTGCTTTTAAATTTACACAGTTAATACAATAGACGTTGGTCTTATAGGACTGCTCATATCGAGGCAGTCAATATTACTCAATAATGACAGATTCATACGAATAAATAATTCTATAATTGGCATACGTATTTACAACACATTAAAATACATATCATAAGCCTTTTTTATAGCTTCAACATTAGTTTCATTAAATGTGCTAAAAGCACCATTCACTCCATCCTCCCCATTATGATCTCCTAAAATCTTTTTTATCATATTTGAAATCCTTATTGCTTCTTTCAAATATTTATCACCTGGTTTCCTGTTATGATAAATTAATTCCTTATAAAGTGTATGTCTAGGCGTTATCCCTTCTTCCCTAACTAGAGTCCATTTATAGATTTCCCGTTTTTGTAAATTTATTACCAACGTCCTCGATAAGGCAACTTCATTACTGGTGATATCTTCTGAATCCATACCTGCCGAAAAAACCTCTGCATCATGAAGCATTGTGTTCTTGATCCGTTCTTCTATATGTTGATTATATCGATCTCCTTGAATAAGAAAGTCAGGATGGAAATCAGGTATACACCCAGCGATTGGTGGCAAGGTTACTGGTACACTATCAAAAGTCCCAATATATTTCGTTGGTTGAACTTCCAATACTTTACCCTTTACTTTACATCTTAATGTAATCTTTTCATCTGGCACTAATTCATCATCAGCTGCCATTGGTTGAGGTTGAGACTTTGGTGATTGATCTACTACTGAACTAAGATTCACCGTCGTGGCTGTCCGTTCTGAAGAATGCCAACGATACAGCCCAGGCCGAGCCGGTGGTTGCTCTTTCATTTGTTCATCGTCCTCAAAAGATGTAGCAGGTGTAACATCGGAATCAAAATCCCATTGTGCAAATTGAGGTCTTTGCTCTACTCCAGACGAACCTGAATTAAAGTATGATCCAAATGAAGGTCTGCTAAAACTAAACATTCGCCGGTCATTAAATGACGTTCCACCAAGTTGATTCAATCGAGTACGACTATTTGCAGTGGAAAGATATGACGGCGAAAAGGTAGCAGTAGGAACATCTATTGATGCCGTGGTAACTCTAGGTGAGTTTGGTAGTTCCCATCCTTCTTTTTCCTCGGAATATAAAGCAGCAGACGATGAACTCCTTGATTGTAAACTTCGACAACTCATAACTGATTTCGCTTCTTCTTCGTCATCCGCAGTAGCATCTGATCCAAATCCGCATTCGCTATCAGGCTCAGTAGCTAAATCATCCGTATCGTCATGTTTACTAGTCATCATTTCTACTTGGTGTTTTAGCCGCTTAGAAGATGAATCATGCAAGAATGATGTGAGAATAAACAACAATCGCCGAAGATCAATTATTTGTGTACCTATAAGTACAGTTCTAGTAGGTCCATAATGTCTGCCCGATAGAATGAAATCTGAATTGAATTTCAAAAATGCAAGAATAGCCGAACTTAAAAACAACTCATTGTTACGTTCAAGCCTAGAATTAGCAACCCATGAGATTTGTCGACATAAATCAATCCATCTATCTTGGCCATAAATCAGTCTAGGTACTCTCACAGCTGCAGCATATCTTCCTTTAAAATATCCTACTGCATCATTAATTCGTTTAAGCGAGCTCACATCTAGCTCAACCGGTTTCCCTCCACTAGAAAGTATACGTATCCCATCAGGACGTTCACGAACGTAGTTAGGCAGAACTTTTAATAATTGAGAAGAGACTACCAATTCTAGGTCAGCTAATGATCGTGATAATTCTTCCCAATGGCTTGTTATAACACTTTGTTGATCCCAATCTTGGTTTCCTTGCTCTTTTAATGTTATCAAAACAGTTATAGCACACCTAACCTCATTCAGTCGTAAATTACCAGTAGATTCACTACTTTCAACTTCCGAATGCTTGTTTGTGAACTCGACGGTACTCAATGGAGTCCAGTTAGCTATTGTTTCAGATCTAGAACTTTTGGGTGCTTTCTGGCCCCACGGAAGATCAGAAAAGCTACGATCAGTAATAACACTTCGAGTAGGTATTTGTTCTGGTGGTATTGCCATACTCCCAGAACAAGTTGTGTCTTTGTCCACCAACACTACTTTGAAAATCCGTGAAACAAGCCATGCATTAGTATTAGATGGACCATTTCTTGATGATGATAACGGGTGTAGCTTAGTCATTGATTTAGAAAACCGTATTGGCGTATGACCAAAAACAGCTTCTTTTAATTCAGTTAATGGAATTTCATCAAGCGAATCACGCTTACTTCTTGACCGTATTCTAGATCGATGCCGTGGTGGAGGAGTAGTACCGGGACTCTTTGACCGTTCCGGACTTGATCCCGTACTCGACATTGATTCAGCCTTAGCTAAACCTGCCAAACCAGTAGTAGACATGCTTGTTGATAATAAACTAAGTGATCTCAACGAGTTGGACAAGATTCCTTCATTAGATCCACCCGTACTGGGAGGGTGAATATAATTATGGTCAGGGTCTTCATGAACAGAGTCATATATTTTGGATTCAATTCCATCAGCAAGAACTACCACTCTCATATCCTTGGGTAAATCCAATACGGATCCTTTAACATATTGTGGGCCATATAATAATTCTCTGGTTTCCTTTTCCTCGAATCGAGACGATTCCTCGGCTCCATTTTCTGGAATCCCCGAAAATGACCGGGCAAATAGTCGTCCCAACATGTAGTTTACCGTATATTTGTATCACTTCTTAAAACTATAAAATGATTTGAGAAGGAACGATATATGGGAATTTTCAGGTTTGAGGTTTCAAACTAGAGTCCAACCATTCATATACCAAAGCATAAGTAGGTATGCTAAATAAATAATAGGTCAAGATATATAGCCAGTTGCCAGCTGACTTCAAATAGAACCAGTATGATGGAGCAGTAACTTGAAACTAATCCAGCCGGTTGTTGATTGCGGGCTTTCGGACCAAAGAACGTTATTCTGATTTGCTAGCTATATAGCTATCGCTATAGGTTATAGCCATATGTTTATAGCCAGTACTAACCAAATATATTTAATAATATAGGCTGCGATAAAGAAAAGAAAGTTTGTCGATCGTGACTATCAACGGTACTGGTATATATAACGTTATATAGTACTAGTATCGATAAAATCAAAGCTCAAGCTGGAGCTTGTCAGCTTTTTGTTGGCAGAATCTACGAGAAAGCGCATGAGCACTACAAGGTTAGAGAATTCTAACGCAAAAGACGATCTACTGGCATTGATATGATATCAACTCATCAAGTGCAGAAACAATGTAATTGTCAAGAAAGCAAAGCAAATAATACGCAAAACGCACATCTTCGATCATGCTCCCTTCTTTTCAACCAGGTACCCCTGATTTTTTTTAAAATTTTCTTCAATCGATATCTACTACCTAAATTTGTCTGGTAGTTTTGTCTATTTCTCCTAAAACGTACATTTCATGAACTTAGATCCGTCGCCTTAGTTCGTTAGAAAACTTACTCTGTCGCTCTGCACTCTGCGTTCTGCTTATCTAGTTATAACTAATTAGCTTTGAGTTCTTCGGCCTCTGCAGAGATCCACCATGCTCATATCTGAAAAGCCGCTTTCAGGCATTGCGATAGTGCAGCCTATGCATTTTTTTTTTTTTTTTTTTTTTTTTTTTTTTGGGTTTCACCAACTTTCTAAAGATGCCAAATTCAATTATAGCATGCTATAACGGGCGGACGGCCCGAGGGGACCTAAATAAAGTTCTGTAAACTGGCTTTTTTATTTTTTTTACTCAACGTGGGTCAGGTGCCAACTCAATGTCAGAAGGAATATATAAACTTTTTGCAACATTACATGTACAGTACACTGTTAGCTGAGTTGCTGGACTCGAAACCTTTTTGAGGACTGCAGACCCCTTTGTATGTGCATTTTGAACTTTATTTGTACCAAATACACGGAATTTTAGCAAAATACGGTAAACCCCGCGGGCAGCCAGCCTACTAAACTTCTTCGGTCAAACGCTGTATATTTATTCTAACACACCCAGCTTTCTGTTATTAGTGAAGTGCTGTTTTATGAAAATCATCACTAGTAGGTTGGCGTGTATCGGCCTCCACAATTGTCGCTGAAACAAGAAAAGTTGAAGATTCGAAGGTTCAAGCTTGAGACAGCCGCGCTGTTCGAAGACTTTGGGTGCACACCGCATTTATAATTATAGCGTGATTAATACTGAAAAAGTTACCAAGACCTCCGATATCGATCGACTCTAGAGTAATTTTTTCTGGTGTACAGGGAAAAATATAATCTCCACCCAGTTTTATTTTTTTTACTTTTTTTTTTTTTGAATTGCTTAGAAATCCATTACCAAGGACTTTTATTTACCACCGGACCTCTCTGAGTGATTGCCGTTTGTCACGAAAATATTGTTGGCTGGTTTTGCTCTAAAAAACACTTTTTGTTGAGCAGCTACAGTTATTTATCTCCGGCAAGAATGAGCGTTGTTCCTCCATGGGTGCCATACTTGGAAAAAAACTTGTCGCGTCAAAAATTAAAGACGTTCACATTATCTACAATATCCGCTGAACTGAAACCGAGAGCTCGGACGTGTATAGCCCGTGGATGGATATTTGATAATAAAGACAGCGGCGTGCTTGTTTGTACCACCGATAAACGGATGGAAAAATTGGATGACTTACTGTCAAATGATGGTAAATATGAAGCATGCTTTTATTTCCCTGACACCAGGAAACAATTCAGATTATCTGGGTTTATTCAAATATTGACTGATAAACAATTCCCTAATATGTTGTCGGATATACCTTTGCCATCGCCATTAAAGGCGTCATTAGCAGATTCTCCAAGTTCTTTAAGTTCGTTATCTTCAGCAATGAATGAGGATCCCAGGTATTACCCTGTTTTCACTCCATCATATGACCCAGAAAAGAAGTACAGCTCGTTGTTTCCTCCTCCAACAGAAGAGGAATGGGTAGCTGAATATAATAGGCACTGGGATTCATTATCATCGAAAATGAAATCAACGTTTAGAAAACCTACTCCTGGCCAGCCTCTGACTCAAGAAACTCAAAAATCATTGGATGCTATTGCAAGAGGGGTAGACGGATCACCGGACGATTCGGGTAAAGAAAACTTTATTGTTTTAGTTATGTTTGTTAATTCAGTTGATTATTTTGATAATGAGGTAGACCGAAGATGGATTTTTAATCGAACAAGGTATGACGAATGGAAGGAGCAGGAAGTTACTCCGTAGTAACCTATTGATTTAGCATTTGATTGACTAAAGTTGTACCTTAGCCTGGAGTTGTCATGCTTCACTATGGGTAGTGGATCGTTATAATTATAGGCCATTACTTTGGGGCATTAGTCTGAAGTCGATTGGCACAGATGTCGACGGACTTGCTATACATGATTTAAGTGGATATTTGTATATCTGGTGGCATTTTAAGCGAAGTGCTTTCAACTGGCATTCAAGATGGGAATCTCAATTCTCCACTTTTTCGCTTCTGGATAATCCTGTAAACTGGAAACTTGTATAATACTCTCTTGGACCATTTCCAAGGTAAATTCACTTTAATAGCTGGGAGCTATGCATTTCATTACAGCATTTCATTACAGCATTTTATTTTATTTATTTTTTTTTGACTTTTTTTTTTGTCTTTTTTTTTGTCTTTTTTTTTGTCGTTTTTTTTTTTTTTTTTTTTTTTTTTTTTTTTTTTTTTATTTT